>JAPFFJ010000539.1:0-11072 GCA_029204005.1 Salix udensis
ATTTAAATGGGGCTCGTTGAGTCAGGGATCAATTTGACCGAAAATCCAAGGCTAACACCCCCTCCAAAAACCAAGTTCAACCATGTTTGGGAGAAAAGTGTATTACCCATAAATTTGAAGTCTAATACCAACTAAAGGGTCTTGTATATGAACAAGGTTATAAATATAAGACTAATACTCATTTAAATGGGGCTCGTCGAGTCAGGATCAATTTGACCGAAAATCCAAGGCTAACACCCCCTCCAAAAACCAAGTTCAACCATGTTTGGGAGAAAAGTGTATTACCCATAAATTTGAAGTCTAATACCAACTAAAGGGATCTTGGATATGAACAAGGTTAGAAATATAAGGCTAATACTCATTTAAATGGGGCTCGTCGAGTCGGGATCAATTTGTCCGAAAATCCAAGGCTAACACCCCCTCCAAAAAACCAAGTTCAACCATGTTTGGGATAAAAGTGTATTACCCATAAATTTGAAGTCTAATACCAACTAAAGGGTCTTGGATATGAACAAGGTTAGAAATATAAGGCTAATACTCATTTAAATGGGGCTCGTCAAGTCTGGATCAATTTGACCGAAAATCCAAGGCTAACACCCCCTCCAAAAACCAAGTTCAACCATGTTTGGGAGAAAAGTGTATTACCCATAAATTTGAAGTCTAATACCAACTAAAAGCTCTTGGATATGAACAAGGTTAGAAATATAAGGCTAATACTCATTTAAATGGGGCTCGTCGAGTCAGGATCAATTTGTCCGAAAATCCAAGGCTAACACCCCCTCCAAAAACCAAGTTCAACCATGTTTGGGATAAAAGTGTATTACCCATAAATTTGAAGTCTAATACCAACTAAAGGGTATTGGATATGAACAAGGTTAGAAATATAAGGCTAATACTCATTTAAATGGGGCTCGTCAAGTCAGGATCAATTTGACCGAAAATCCAAGGCTAACACCCCCTCCAATAACCAAGTTCAACCATGTTTGGGAGAAAAGTGTATTACCGATAAATTTGAAGTCTAATACCAACTAAAAGCTCTTGGATATGAACAAGGTTAGAAATATAAGGCTAATACTCATTTAAATGGGGCTCGTCGAGTCAGGATCAATTTGACCGAAAATCCAAGGCTAACACCCCCTCCAAAAACCAAGTTCAACCATGTTTGGGAGAAAAGTGTATTACCCATAAATTTGAAGTCTAATACCAACTAAAAGCTCTTGGATATGAAGAAGGTTAGAAATATAAGGCTAATACTCATTTAAATGGGGCTCGTCGAGTCAAGATCAATTTGACCGAAAATCCAAGGCTAACACCCCCTCCAAAAACCAAGTTCAACCATGTTTGGGAGAAAAGTGTATTACCCATAAATTTGAAGTCTAATACCAACTAAAGGGTCTTGGATATGAACAAGGTTAGAAATATAAGGCTAATACTCATTTAAATGGGGGCTCGTCGAGTCGGGATCAATTTGACCGAAAATCCAAGGCTAACACCCCCTCCAAAAACCAAGTTCAACCATGTTTGGGAGAAAAGTGTATTACCCATAAATTTGAAGTCTAATACCAACTAAAAGGGTCTTGGATATGAACAAGGTTAGAAATAAAAGGCTAATACTCATTTAAATGGGGCTCGTCGAGTCAGGATCAATTTGACCGAAAATCCAAGGCTAACACCCCCTCCAAAAACCAAGTTCAACCATGTTTGGGAGAAAAGTGTATTACCCATAAATTTGAAGTCTAATACCAACTAAAGGGTCTTGGATATGAACAAGGTTAGAAATATAAGGCTAATACTCATTTAAATGGGGCTCGTCGAGTCAGGATCAATTTGTCCGAAAATCCAAGGCTAACACCCCCTCCAAAGAACAAAGTTCAACCATGTTTGGGAGAAACGTGTATTACCCATAAATTTGAAGTCTAATACCAACTAAAAGCTCTTGGATATGAACAAGGTTAGAAATATAAGGCTAATACTCATTTAAATGGGGCTCGTCGAGTCAGGATCAATTTGACCGAAAATCCAAGGCTAACACCCCCTCCAAAAAACCAAGTTCAACCATGTTTGGGAGAAAAGTGTATTACCCATAAATTTGAAGTCTAATACCAACTAAAACCTCTTGGATATGAACAAGGTTAGAAATATAAGGCTAATACTCATTTAAATGGGGCTCGTCGAGTCAGGATCAATTTGTCCGAAAATCCAAGGCTAACACCCCCTCCAAAAAACCAAGTTCAACCATGTTTGGGAGAAAAGTGTATTACCCATAAATTTGAAGTCTAATACCAACTAAAAGGGATCTTGGATATGAACAAGGTTAGAAATATAAGGCTAATACTCATTTAAATGGGGCTCGTCGAGTCAGGATCAATTTGTCCGAAAATCCAAGGCTAACACCCCCTCCAAAAACCAAGTTCAACCATGTTTGGGAGAAAAGTGTATTACCCATAAATTTGAAGTCTAATACCAACTAAAGGGTATTGGATATGAACAAGGTTAGAAATATAAGGCTAATACTCATTTAAATGGGGCTCGTCGAGTCAGGATCAATTTGACCGAAAATCCAAGGCTAACACCCCCTCCAAAAACCAAGTTCAACCATGTTTGGGAGAAAAGTGTATTACCCATAAATTTGAAGTCTAATACCAACTAAAAGCTCTTGGATATGAACAAGGTTAGAAATATAAGGCTAATACTCATTTAAATGGGGCTCGTCGAGTCAGGATCAATTTGACCGAAAATCCAAGGCTAACACCCCCTCCAAAAAACCAAGTTCAACCATGTTTGGGAGAAAAAGTGTATTACCCATAAATTTGAAGTCTAATACCAACTAAAAGCTCTTGGATATGAACAAGGTTAGAAATATAAGGCTAATACTCATTTAAATGGGGCTCGTCGAGTCGAGGATCAATTTGACCGAAAATCCAAGGCTAACACCCCCTCCAAAAACCAAGTTCAACCATGTTTGGGAGAAAAGTGTATTACCCATAAATTTGAAGTCTAATACCAACTAAAGGGTCTTGGATATGAACAAGGTTAGAAATATAAGGCTAATACTCATTTAAATGGGGCTCGTCGAGTCGGGATCAATTTGACCGAAAATCCAAGGCTAACACCCCCTCCAAAAACCAAGTTCAACCATGTTTGGGAGAAAAGTGTATTACCCATAAATTTGAAGTCTAATACCAACTAAAAGGGTCTTGGATATGAACAAGGTTAGAAATATAAGGCTAATACTCATTTAAATGGGGCTCGTCGAGTCGGGATCAATTTGACCGAAAATCCAAGGCTAACACCCCCTCCAAAAAACCAAGTTCAACCATGTTTGGGAGAAAAGTGTATTACCCATAAATTTGAAGTCTAATACCAACTAAAAGCTCTTGGATATGAACAAGGTTAGAAATATAAGGCTAATACTCATTTAAATGGGGGCTCGTCGAGTCGGGATCAATTTGACCGAAAAATCCAAGGCTAACACCCCCTCCAAAAACCAAGTTCAACCATGTTTGGGAGAAAAGTGTATTACCCATAAATTTGAAGTCTAATACCAACTAAAACCTCTTGGATATGAACAAGGTTAGAAATATAAGGCTAATACTCATTTAAATGGGGGCTCGTCGAGTCGGGATCAATTTGACCAGAAAATCCAAGGCTAACACCCCCTCCAAAAACCAAGTTCAACCATGTTTGGGAGAAAAGTGTATTACCCATAAATTTGAAGTCTAATACCAACTAAAAGGGTCTTGGATATGAACAAGGTTAGAAATATAAGGCTAATACTCATTTAAATGGGGCTCGTCGAGTCGGGATCAATTTGTCCAGAAAATCCAAGGCTAACACCCCCTCCAAAAAACCAAGTTCAACCATGTTTGGGAGAAAAGTGTATTACCCATAAATTTGAAGTCTAATACCAACTAAAAGGGCTCTTGGATATGAACAAGGTTAGAAATATAAGGCTAATACTCATTTAAATGGGGCTCGTCGAGTCGGGATCAATTTGACCGAAAATCCAAGGCTAACACCCCCTCCAAAAACCAAGTTCAACCATGTTTGGGAGAAAAGTGTATTACCCATAAATTTGAAGTCTAATACCAACTAAAAGCTCTTGGATATGAACAAGGTTAGAAATATAAGGCTAATACTCATTTAAATGGGGCTCGTCGAGTCAGGATCAATTTGACCAAAAATCCAAGGCTAACACCCCCTCCAAAAACCAAGTTCAACCATGTTTGGGAGAAAAGTGTATTACCCATAAATTTGAAGTCTAATACCAACTAAAAGCTCTTGGATATGAACAAGGTTAGAAATATAAGGCTAATACTCATTTAAATGGGGCTCGTCGAGTCAGGATCAATTTGTCCGAAAATCCAAGGCTAACACCCCCTCCAAAGAACAAAGTTCAACCATGTTTGGGAGAAACGTGTATTACCCATAAATTTGAAGTCTAATACCAACTAAAAGCTCTTGGATATGAACAAGGTTAGAAATATAAGGCTAATACTCATTTAAATGGGGCTCGTCGAGTCAGGATCAATTTGACCGAAAATCCAAGGCTAACACCCCCTCCAAAAACCAAGTTCAACCATGTTTGGGAGAAAAGTGTATTACCCATAAATTTGAAGTCTAATACCAACTAAAACCTCTTGG
The DNA here is from genome assembly GCA_029204005.1 of Salix udensis. Taxonomy (NCBI): domain Eukaryota; kingdom Viridiplantae; phylum Streptophyta; class Magnoliopsida; order Malpighiales; family Salicaceae; genus Salix; species Salix udensis. The sequence goes on from JAPFFJ010000539.1 coordinate 4,645, forward strand.
ATATGAACAAGGTTAGAAATATAAGGCTAATACTCATTTAAATGGGGCTCGTCGAGTCAGGATCAATTTGACCGAAAATCCAAGGCTAACACCCCCTCCAAAAACCAAGTTCAACCATGTTTGGGAGAAAAGTGTATTACCCATAAATTTGAAGTCTAATACCAACTAAAGGGTCTTGGATATGAACAAGGTTAGAAATATAAAGGCTAATACTCATTTAAATGGGGGCTCGTCGAGTCGGGATCAATTTGACCGAAAATCCAAGGCTAACACCCCCTCCAAAAACCAAGTTCAACCATGTTTGGGAGAAAAGTGTATTACCCATAAATTTGAAGTCTAATACCAACTAAAAGGGTCTTGGATATGAACAAGGTTAGAAATATAAGGCTAATACTCATTTAAATGGGGGCTCGTCGAGTCGGGATCAATTTGACCGAAAATCCAAGGCTAACACCCCCTCCAAAAAACCAAGTTCAACCATGTTTGGGAGAAAAGTGTATTACCCATAAATTTGAAGTCTAATACCAACTAAAAGCTCTTGGATATGAACAAGGTTAGAAATATAAGGCTAATACTCATTTAAATGGGGGCTCGTCGAGTCGGGATCAATTTGACCGAAAATCCAAGGCTAACACCCCCTCCAAAAACCAAGTTCAACCATGTTTGGGAGAAAAGTGTATTACCCATAAATTTGAAGTCTAATACCAACTAAAAGCTCTTGGATATGAACAAGGTTAGAAATATAAGGCTAATACTCATTTAAATGGGGCTCGTCGAGTCGGGATCAATTTGACCGAAAATCCAAGGCTAACACCCCCTCCAAAAACCAAGTTCAACCATGTTTGGGAGAAAAGTGTATTACCCATAAATTTGAAGTCTAATACCAACTAAAGGGTCTTGGATATGAACAAGGTTAGAAATATAAGGCTAATACTCATTTAAATGGGGGCTCGTCGAGTCGGGATCAATTTGACCGAAAATCCAAGGCTAACACCCCCTCCAAAAACCAAGTTCAACCATGTTTGGGAGAAAAGTGTATTACCCATAAATTTGAAGTCTAATACCAACTAAAAGGGTCTTGGATATGAACAAGGTTAGAAATATAAGGCTAATACTCATTTAAATGGGGCTCGTCGAGTCGGGATCAATTTGACCGAAAATCCAAGGCTAACACCCCCTCCAAAAACCAAGTTCAACCATGTTTGGGAGAAAAGTGTATTACCCATAAATTTGAAGTCTAATACCAACTAAAAGCTCTTGGATATGAACAAGGTTAGAAATATAAGGCTAATACTCATTTAAATGGGGCTCGTCGAGTCGGGATCAATTTGACCGAAAATCCAAGGCTAACACCCCCTCCAAAAACCAAGTTCAACCATGTTTGGGAGAAAAGTGTATTACCCATAAATTTGAAGTCTAATACCAACTAAAAGGGTCTTGGATATGAACAAGGTTAGAAATATAAGGCTAATACTCATTTAAATGGGGCTCGTCGAGTCGGGATCAATTTGACCGAAAATCCAAGGCTAACACCCCCTCCAAAAACCAAGTTCAACCATGTTTGGGAGAAAAGTGTATTACCCATAAATTTGAAGTCTAATACCAACTAAAAGGGTCTTGGATATGAACAAGGTTAGAAATATAAGGCTAATACTCATTTAAATGGGGCTCGTCGAGTCGGGATCAATTTGTCCGAAAAATCCAAGGCTAACACCCCCTCCAAAAAACCAAGTTCAACCATGTTTGGGAGAAAAGTGTATTACCCATAAATTTGAAGTCTAATACCAACTAAAAGCTCTTGGATATGAACAAGGTTAGAAATATAAGGCTAATACTCATTTAAATGGGGCTCGTCGAGTCGGGATCAATTTGACCGAAAATCCAAGGCTAACACCCCCTCCAAAAACCAAGTTCAACCATGTTTGGGAGAAAAGTGTATTACCCATAAATTTGAAGTCTAATACCAACTAAAAGCTCTTGGATATGAACAAGGTTAGAAATATAAGGCTAATACTCATTTAAATGGGGCTCGTCGAGTCGGGATCAATTTGACCGAAAATCCAAGGCTAACACCCCCTCCAAAAACCAAGTTCAACCATGTTTGGGAGAAAAGTGTATTACCCATAAATTTGAAGTCTAATACCAACTAAAAGCTCTTGGATATGAACAAGGTTAGAAATATAAGGCTAATACTCATTTAAATGGGGCTCGTCGAGTCGGGATCAATTTGACCAGAAAATCCAAGGCTAACACCCCCTCCAAAAACCAAGTTCAACCATGTTTGGGAGAAAAGTGTATTACCCATAAATTTGAAGTCTAATACCAACTAAAAGCTCTTGGATATGAACAAGGTTAGAAATATAAGGCTAATACTCATTTAAATGGGGCTCGTCGAGTCGGGATCAATTTGACCGAAAATCCAAGGCTAACACCCCCTCCAAAAACCAAGTTCAACCATGTTTGGGAGAAAAGTGTATTACCCATAAATTTGAAGTCTAATACCAACTAAAAGGGTCTTGGATATGAACAAGGTTAGAAATATAAGGCTAATACTCATTTAAATGGGGCTCGTCGAGTCGGGATCAATTTGACCGAAAATCCAAGGCTAACACCCCCTCCAAAAACCAAGTTCAACCATGTTTGGGAGAAAAGTGTATTACCCATAAATTTGAAGTCTAATACCAACTAAAAGGGTCTTGGATATGAACAAGGTTAGAAATATAAGGCTAATACTCATTTAAATGGGGCTCGTCGAGTCGGGATCAATTTGTCCGAAAATCCAAGGCTAACACCCCCTCCAAAGAACCAAGTTCAACCATGTTTGGGAGAAAAGTGTATTACCCATAAATTTGAAGTCTAATACCAACTAAAAGCTCTTGGATATGAACAAGGTTAGAAATATAAGGCTAATACTCATTTAAATGGGGCTCGTCGAGTCAGGATCAATTTGACCGAAAATCCAAGGCTAACACCCCCTCCAAAAACCAAGTTCAACCATGTTTGGGAGAAAAGTGTATTACCCATAAATTTGAAGTCTAATACCAACTAAAACCTCTTGGATATGAACAAGGTTAGAAATATAAGGCTAATACTCATTTAAATGGGGGCTCGTCGAGTCGGGGATCAATTTGTCCGAAAATCCAAGGCTAACACCCCCTCCAAAAAACCAAGTTCAACCATGTTTGGGAGAAAAGTGTATTACCCATAAATTTGAAGTCTAATACCAACTAAAAGGGTCTTGGATATGAACAAGGTTAGAAATATAAGGCTAATACTCATTTAAATGGGGGCTCGTCGAGTCGGGATCAATTTGACCGAAAATCCAAGGCTAACACCCCCTCCAAAAACCAAGTTCAACCATGTTTGGGAGAAAAGTGTATTACCCATAAATTTGAAGTCTAATACCAACTAAAAGCTCTTGGATATGAACAAGGTTAGAAATATAAGGCTAATACTCATTTAAATGGGGCTCGTCGAGTCGGGATCAATTTGACCGAAAATCCAAGGCTAACACCCCCTCCAAAAACCAAGTTCAACCATGTTTGGGAGAAAAGTGTATTACCCATAAATTTGAAGTCTAATACCAACTAAAAGCTCTTGGATATGAACAAGGTTAGAAATATAAGGCTAATACTCATTTAAATGGGGCTCGTCGAGTCGGGATCAATTTGACCGAAAATCCAAGGCTAACACCCCCTCCAAAAACCAAGTTCAACCATGTTTGGGAGAAAAGTGTATTACCCATAAATTTGAAGTCTAATACCAACTAAAAGGGTCTTGGATATGAACAAGGTTAGAAATATAAGGCTAATACTCATTTAAATGGGGCTCGTCGAGTCGGGATCAATTTGACCGAAAAATCCAAGGCTAACACCCCCTCCAAAAAACCAAGTTCAACCATGTTTGGGAGAAAAGTGTATTACCCATAAATTTGAAGTCTAATACCAACTAAAAGGGTCTTGGATATGAACAAGGTTAGAAATATAAGGCTAATACTCATTTAAATGGGGCTCGTCGAGTCGGGATCAATTTGTCCGAAAATCCAAGGCTAACACCCCCTCCAAAAAACCAAGTTCAACCATGTTTGGGAGAAAAGTGTATTACCCATAAATTTGAAGTCTAATACCAACTAAAAGCTCTTGGATATGAACAAGGTTAGAAATATAAGGCTAATACTCATTTAAATGGGGCTCGTCGAGTCAGGGATCAATTTGACCGAAAATCCAAGGCTAACACCCCCTCCAAAAAACCAAGTTCAACCATGTTTGGGAGAAAAGTGTATTACCCATAAATTTGAAGTCTAATACCAACTAAAAGCTCTTGGATATGAACAAGGTTAGAAATATAAGGCTAATACTCATTTAAATGGGGCTCGTCGAGTCGGGATCAATTTGACCGAAAAATCCAAGGCTAACACCCCCTCCAAAAACCAAGTTCAACCATGTTTGGGAGAAAAAGTGTATTACCCATAAATTTGAAGTCTAATACCAACTAAAAGCTCTTGGATATGAACAAGGTTAGAAATATAAGGCTAATACTCATTTAAATGGGGCTCGTCGAGTCGGGATCAATTTGTCCGAAAAATCCAAGGCTAACACCCCCTCCAAAAACCAAGTTCAACCATGTTTGGGAGAAAAGTGTATTACCCATAAATTTGAAGTCTAATACCAACTAAAGGGTCTTGGATATGAACAAGGTTAGAAATATAAGGCTAATACTCATTTAAATGGGGCTCGTCGAGTCAGGATCAATTTGTCCGAAAATCCAAGGCTAACACCCCCTCCAAAAACCAAGTTCAACCATGTTTGGGAGAAAAGTGTATTACCCATAAATTTGAAGTCTAATACCAACTAAAAGCTCTTGGATATGAACAAGGTTAGAAATAAAAGGCTAATACTCATTTAAATAGGGCTCGTCGAGTCAGGATCAATTTGACCAAAAATCCAAGGCTAACACCCCTCTCCAAAAACCAAGTTCAACCATGTTTGGGAGAAAAGTGTATTACCCATAAATTTGAAGTCTAATACCAACTAAAAGCTCTTGGATATGAAAAAGGTTAGAAATATAAGGCTAATACCCATTTAAATGGGGGCTCGTCGAGTCGAGATCAATTTGATCGAAAATCCAAGGCTAACACCCCCTCCAAAAACCAAGTTCAACCATGTTTGGGAGAAAAGTGTATTACCCATAAATTTGAAGTCTAATACCAACTAAAGGGTCTTGGATATGAACAAGGTTAGAAATATAAGGCTAATACTCATTTAAATGGGGCTCGTCGAGTCAGGATCAATTTGACCGAAAATCCAAGGCTAACACCCCCTCGAAAAACCAAGTTCAACCATGTTTGGGAGAAAAGTGTATTACCCATAAATTTGAAGTCTAATACCAACTAAAAGCTCTTGGATATGAACAAGGTTAGAAATATAAGGCTAATACTCATTTAAATGGGGCTCGTCGAGTCAGGATCAATTTGTCCGAAAATCCAAGGCTAACACCCCCTCCAAAAAACCAAAGTTCAACCATGTTTGGGAGAAAAGTGTATTACCCATAAATTTGAAGTCTAATACCAACTAAAGGGTCTTGGATATGAACAAGGTTAGAAATATAAGGCTAATACTCATTTAAATGGGGCTCGTCGAGTCTGGATCAATTTGACCGAAAATCCAAGGCTAACACCCCCTCCAAAAACCAAGTTCAACCATGTTTGGGAGAAAAGTGTATTACCCATAAATTTGAAGTCTAATACCAACTAAAAGCTCTTGGATATGAACAAGGTTAGAAATATAAGGCTAATACTCATTTAAATGGGGCTCGTCGAGTCGGGATCAATTTGACCGAAAAATCCAAGGCTAACACCCCCTCCAAAAACCAAGTTCAACCATGTTTGGGAGAAAAAGTGTATTACCCATAAATTTGAAGTCTAATACCAACTAAAAGCTCTTGGATATGAACAAGGTTAGAAATATAAGGCTAATACTCATTTAAATGGGGCTCGTCGAGTCGGGATCAATTTGACCGAAAATCCAAGGCTAACACCCCCTCCAAAAACCAAGTTCAACCATGTTTGGGAGAAAAGTGTATTACCCATAAATTTGAAGTCTAATACCAACTAAAAGGGTCTTGGATATGAACAAGGTTAGAAATATAAGGCTAATACTCATTTAAATGGGGCTCGTCGAGTCGGGATCAATTTGACCGAAAATCCAAGGCTAACACCCCCCTCCAAAAACCAAGTTCAACCATGTTTGGGAGAAAAGTGTATTACCCATAAATTTGAAGTCTAATACCAACTAAAAGGGTCTTGGATATGAACAAGGTTAGAAATATAAGGCTAATACTCATTTAAATGGGGGCTCGTCGAGTCGGGATCAATTTGTCCGAAAATCCAAGGCTAACACCCCCTCCAAAAAACCAAGTTCAACCATGTT
>JAPFFJ010000540.1:0-11034 GCA_029204005.1 Salix udensis
TGGCATACGTCAATTGTATACTTGTTAACGAAGTTCGAGGAACGGTCCCAGGTCACTCTGGATTATCGAGATTGTTGGGTATCCTTCCTGGAACAAAACTTCCGGGTAAATCCACTGTATCTTTCTTGGAAGCCCATCCAAATGTTATTTTATCATGAATTATTTTCAATTTTTTGAATCAAATCACTGGTTTGTATTGTGAATATTGGACGTCCCATTCAGAAAGTATATAAACAAATATTTTCTTTTATTTTTTGCTAAAATTAGTCGTCTAGGAAGTTTTTGTGAGAAACAATTTAAGTTAGATTCCCAAGTTTTTGTGAGTTTTTATTTTAATTGAAGTGTATTTTTAAAATAATTTTCAATTTTATATACGAGTTAATAAATCTCCTCCATGATTTTTTTTATTCTGCTGGATTTTTTTAATAGATATTTTTGAAAAATATTTTGTATGTATTTAATTTTTGAAAAATATTTTTCTGATTCATTTATAAAAATAATTATGTTTTTTTATAGATAAAATATTTTAAAAAAATAATATGAGCAGTTCTTTATAAAAACAATTTCTATTTCATTCTCTTCAATTGGTTTCATATATGTGTCTATCTTTATTATCATTTGAATAACCAAAAATATCAATTACAATAAACACAATCAAATACATGAAATTAAATATATTGATATATATATTTGTGTCTTATTTTTTTTAGTTATCATTTGATTAACAGAAACAGTTATCGACTTATCTAGTTAGATGCATACATGAAAAAAAAATTAAATTATGCTATGTTAAAAAATATCTTAGAGAATGTTATGAGCCCTAGTCCACGCTGGAAAGGAATATATAAAGGGGGACTGAATGGAAAATTAGAACATTTGAAGGACCAAAGGGGAATTACATGAACTGGGGGACTGTTATGTAACTATTAGTATTAAGGGTGTAGTTGTTATTTCTGATTTATTAGTTTCAATTCGACAGTTTAATTATGTAATGGGATTAGTGGGTCAGTGGGTAGTTAATTAGGAAGTTAAGCTGTATTATGCCTATTTAAGGCACAAGAATTAAGTAAAATGGGGAATTCGAGTATTTACAAAAAACAAAGATACTTTGTGGAGGTCCTGGCTCCTTGAACTCGCTGTGAAAATTTATCCAATTTCATTGGGCACGTAACAAGTGGTATCGGAGCAGGGCGTTCAGATGACATGGTCGAAGGCACACGATTCACTCAATTATCCGACACGAGTGAAGCAATTACAAGAAGTAACTAAGGGATTGACGTGAACAACAATCCAAACAAGAGAAGCTTATGAAAAAGGTATTACAGACAACTCAACGAAAGCATGGCATCTAACTTTGATGACCTAGTCCGAGGTTACCAACAGGAGGAATTCCGGAGAGGGTACTTCTCAAACTACAAGGGTTCATGCTAATCCCTTGATTGAAGGTCACGGGGGAATTCGAGGGCTCGCTCACTACTGGGCTGGATTTTCCACACTTTGATGGGGGGTGATCCCGAGCGAATGGATCCCTGAAAGCACAAATGACTCTTTAATTATTTCAAGACACCAGATGACCACAAAATGGAGATTGCCTCTTTCCACATGGGGGGTAAGGCACTCACTTGGTATCAGTGGCTAAGAGACTCAAGTTCTACATCAACATGGAAAGAATTTGTGGAGGCTATCCGCATCAGATTTGGACCCTCATGTTATGAAGATCCAGTAGGTGCATTCACCAAATTACGACAAAGAGGGAGCGTAGAAGATTACCAGACAGAATTTGAGGTCTTGTCTAACAAGATCAGTGGCTTAGGAGAAGATTTCCGCATCAGCACCCTTTTAAGTGGCTTGAAAGATGAACTGCGCATCACGGTAACCATGTTCAAACCCTCTACACTTGCAACAACATTTGGACTGGCGCGCCTGCAGGAGGAAGAAGTCAATGGAAAACAATATTCCTATAGAAGCAACCAAACAGCAATTACCCTTTTCAATTCTACATCCGAAATACCACCAAAAACACCCACACCAAACTCTTTCATCAGACCACCAGACCCACAACCACAACCAGCCCTTCGGTTGCCAGCACCCCAAAGAACCGAACCTACATTACAAAGAAGAAACCCATACCCAGTTAGAAGAATAAGCCCAGACCAAATGCAAGAGAGAAGAAAAAATGGGCTGTGTTATTTCTGTGATGAGAAGTTTCATGCAGGTCACAAGTGTAACAGGCCAAGATTGTACCTATTAGAAGGGCTGGAGTTTGAATCAGATGAAGAATGGAGAGAGGAAGACGCCAACAAGCTGCGACAATCATACCCACAGCTCGTGGACGAGCTGTTCTAAAGAGGGAGGCTGTGTTATGAGCCCTAGTCCACGCTGGAAAGGAATATATAAAGGGGGACTGAATGGGAAATTAGAACATTTGAAGGACCAAAGGGGAATTACATGAATTGGGGGACTGTTATGTAACTATTAGTATTAAGGGTGTAATTGTTATTTGTGATTTATTAGTTTCAATTCGACAGTTTAATTATGTAATGGGATTAGTGGGTCAGTGGATAGTTAATTAGGAAGTTAAGCTGTATTATGCCTATTTAAGGCAGAAGAATTAAGTAAAATGGAGAATTCGAGTATTTACAAAAAACAAAGATACTTTGTGGAGATCCTGGCTCTTGAACTGCCAGAAAATTTATCCAATTTTATTGGGCACGTAACAGAGAAGTCTACATGTTCAATTTTTTCTCAGGAAAAAAAAAACTCACGGGGGGGACAGGTTAAAAAAGTTGTCTTTGCTGAAATTTTCTGTGCATAAAGTTTTTGCGAGACAAAATGATTCGAGGATTAAATCACGTTTTCTCTCTCTCCACCTTGCCTGGCCAGGTTCAAGACAAAATTCAACAGGCACCATGGGTTGAGCGTGTTTGAGAAGCTCCTTTTCTTTCTTATTATTCATTTGTATTTAACACATGCACAACATGTTTAAAATTCTCAATACATGACCATTATATATTTAGAAAAATTATAAGTCTAAACTGTCACAATCCTATAAATATTCTAAAGATTCTAAAAATACAAATCATTTAAGACTACAAAAATCTTTTATAAATCAATTATAGGGTGTCTGTCACAATAATTTTTACAATCTTTTATAATCCAGCAAATATTCTAAACTAAAAACAAATCATGTTAGACTAGGAAGCTCTTTTATAATTCAATTATAAGGGTGTTTGTCAGCTTTCTTTTACATCAATATATGTTTTTTAGCAATGTTTTTTTTTTTTAAAAAAATATTATATACATATCTTTCTTGGTATTTCATGATGATTTTGATGTATATATTAAAAATAAAAATAAAAATAAAAATATTCTAATGTATTTTTAAATAAAAAGTTATTTTGAAAAACATTATGCCTGCCATCTTTATTCTACTCTAACCTAAAAAGGTATCATGGATATACTGTTGAAGTATATAGTAAACATTTTCGACTCCTGATCCATTTATCAACCTGGCAAATTCCATGCTCGAGAAAAAAGAAAACCACGTGGACTTTTAGCGTTTTTACTTGATAAACACTACCGCCCTTGAAACCCAGCACGAATAGAATATTTGTAAGTTACTGGTGTTGAGAATGTGTTACTGTGTTGAGAATTCTGGTTTACATTATTTTTTTTTAGAAATATATTAAAAGTATATATTTTTTAAAAAAAATATTTTAATATGAAAGGAAAATAATTTAAAAACATCAAAAAAAATAATTTACAATAAAAATAATATTATTTTAATTTTTATTTAAATACTTTTGAAATACACAAATAGGTATAAGTAGGTGACTGGACTCCTATCGGATGAAGGATAACATGATCTAGCACCTGTTTGGGAGGCCGGCGCGTTTGCAAAACGCCATTCCAAATGAAGGAAAAGAGCCGTTAGCATGTTTGGTAAGTGCAAAACGCCATTTAAAAACATGTGGGGCCCACCAAAAAAATTGATCAAAACGCCATTTCAGAGAAGCTGGAATTAGGAGCTTTTTCCATCCCGTTTCAATTTTTTTCATTCTCCGTTTGCATGAAAAAAATTGACAATGCAAAACTTTGAAAAAATTACATGCAAGGGCTCTCTCTCTCGCGCGCTCTCTCTCTCGCTCTCTCTCTCTCTCTCTCTCTCTCTCTCTCTCTCTCTCTCTCTCTCTACCCAAACAGACACGGGTGCATGGTGGCCGGAGCTTCCAACGCTGACTCCGGCCACCACAGGCCACCATTTACGATGAAACCACCACAGGAAGAACCACCTCGTCCTCCTCTACCCGTCGGTATTCTCCGTTTAAGCTCTCGTCGTGGTCGATGAACAGTACCGCCACCTTCCAAGGTCAAGCTTTCCGGCCACCACAGGCCACCATTTCAGACGCCACCACCACAGGAAGAACCACCTCGGACTCCTCTACCCGTAGGTATCCTCCGTTGAAGCTCTCGTCGTGGTCGGTCGGAAGCCACTTTCACGTGCACTTGTGCGCTGCACTGTGAAGAAGACGCACAGTGCAGCGCACCGTTTTGCCTTCTTCAAAATTAAGCTGGGCTTGGGCTGGGCTGCACTCGGCCCAGCCCAAGTCCAATTTGGTTGGGCTGTCTTCGGCCCACCAAAAATTTAAAAATATATATTTTTTTTAAAAAAATGTGTAGATACAGATCAGTCTTAATGGAAGGAAAATATATGTTCGTGATGAAATTGCAAATAGTTTGATGTGAGAATAAAAAAATAATAGTTGTTTTTTTCATGAATTATTAATTTCATAATATTATTATCATTATTAAATTTACAATATTTAAAAAAAATTATATATATATAAGGGTGTATATATATATATATATACCCTTTAAGTAATTTCACATATATATATATATATATATATATATATATATATATATATATATATATATATATATATATATATACCCTTTTAAGTAATTTCACTAATTTAAAAGCAGCTTTGGAAAGTTTGGAAACCAAACACCAAAACTCCTTTTTTCAACTCAACCACAGTTTTAACCAAACACTTTCCATTTTTAAAAACTCCATTTTCAAAACTCCATTTTTAAAACTCCATTTTAAAAACTCCATTTTCAACCACAACCGCAACCGCTACCGCTCTCCCAAACAGGCCCCTAGACATCGAACATTTGTGTTTTACTGTCAACTGAATGGTTGACTTGATGTTTAACTGTTGACTGAAAATGTATACAACTGTAAATTTGGGAACAAGATTGTGGGCTTAGATCACGAGCCGCTGATCGGTAAATAGTGGTCCGTTTGTAATTTTAGCGGGTCCAGTAAACTGTGAGCTCAGTTGGGGAGTCAAAGGCCTATTCACTTATTTAAGCACCACCCGCGCCATCTGGATGTTCAAGAAGGGTTTCTTCCTTCTTCTCATCTGGATTCAAGTTTTGTTAGGCATGCATGTTATTTTTATGGTGTCTTACATGTTTATTGGGTTTATAGAATGTTCAGTGAGCCTGAGAATTAATTATGGTGCACGTAAGTTGGTCCGGACATCCTGGTTATATATAAAAAAAAAAAAAACTTCCACCCGCAATTGGACATTTTTTCTGTAAAAAGCTTGAAGTGGTAACAATTTAAGAGTAAACTCAAGAGCTATCAACTCATAATCGGAGGTCAAAAAAAGGCGTTACACTGTTTTTCCACGATCTGGAATCTATAATGTTAAGCTACGTGCAAAGAAAATGGAAAGAACTTATTGGAAAATAGGAAGAAAAAAAAAAACAATGAGAGGGAAGAGAAACGTTATCACATGTTAAAATGTTGCCACGTTTTGTTTATCGAGACAAGTGTGCTTGAAGTCAACGAAAACAGAGAAAAACTGCACGGGGTGTCTGTTAATCGTGTTAATAATTGTCTTTTACACTGAAATAGATTAAAATAATAGAAAAATATATAGAAATAATTAGTGAGGATTTGAGAGTTTTATTGAATTTTCAAGGTGTTTTTTACTTATAAATATATTAAAATAATAACTTTTGTTTTTTAAAATTGTTTTTATCATTAATATATCAAAATAATCTAAAAACACTAAAAAAAAATTAATTTTAAAAAAATAAAAATAAAAAACATTTATTTATTTATTTGTTTTCCAGACACCACCACTTAATGGGATGGAAACAATTCTCCCGTGACTTGTGATGACGGACAGTGTGGCCTTCTTTCAGTTCTTTGTCTAGAAGGTACACCCCAAGAGATGTGGGACCTGCATGCAATGGGCCCCTCATCTCTTACTATCACTGGTTCAGAGTAGCGTTCAAGTGGCCACGCGGGATGAAAGCATCAGGATAAACTACATGATTATGACGGAGGGCAACGGGTATTTTTCACTGTTTTAAAAGTACTTTTTGTAAAAAATATATATATATATATATTATATTTTTTATTTTATTTTAAATTAAATTAAATATTTTTTGTGTTTTAAAATTATTTTCATATACTGATATCAAAAATTAATTTTTTTAAAAAAATATTATTCTAATATATTTCAAAATAAAAAATACTTTTAAAAATAATCACAACTACATTGTTAAATAATCACTTCGTTAATGATCCAGCTTTTATTTTATATATATCAGTCAAGTACATGAACTTTGGTCGTTCTTGCTATAATACACTCGAAGTTATTTATTGTTATTGTTCAATCAAGTACTTTAGTGACAATTTCATTTTATAAGGTTTTTTAGTAGAAGTGTCCTTTAAAATAACACTATTTTTAATAAATTAATATATCTAAAATGATTTTAAAAAAAATATTATAAGTTATTTCAAGACGTTAACTTATTTTATGAATAATTAAACCTATCAAGTAAATTGTTAGTACAATTAAAATATTTATTGGTTTGACAAGATAAATGAATATCATGTAATGACAGTATAAATACAAAAGATTGATGAATTTTTCAGTTGAAGTGTTTGATTGACTAAATGTCAGCCAGAGCAATAAATAGAGTTTGGAAGGAAGTACTTGGTTGGAATTTAAAAAAAAATCAGTGTGCTTGGATGAGAAAATTAAACTTCACGTGCTCGATCGAAAAAACGAGTGAAATTGACGTGTTAACTATGCAATTATCTTTTAGTTACTACGAGTTGATTGGCCCGCTTCGCTTGGCATTTTTATCTATGTAGAAAATTAATTAATTTTATAAATGTTGTATTTTGTTATTTTAATATATAAGTAGTATATTGTAATTGATAAAATCTGTTAAAAATAGTTTTTTTCAACCAAAATGTGATTGAATATTGCTATTGCTAAATTTTTTTTGATAAAATTTGTTAGAAAATTTGCTAAGAAGGGGAAATGATTTATTAGCAATTTGTTGTCACGGATACTCTGGTTAAAAATAACAAAAAAAACAAAAGAAACCCGGTTAAAAAAGAACAACTGAGTTGGACAGCAAAAAATCAAAAATACATGTGAAAAAAAGGTCACCGTTTCTTAAAAGGAAAAAACAAAGGGTCTAAAATATAAATTTAAATTCAAAGACAAATTTTTTTTTTATAAGATTTATTCATCATATTATTATATTAAATATCTTGAAGAATGCTGATATTAATTTTTTTTTCAAGAAATCGTAGGTCATTTTTTTTCTCTCTTTATATATTTTTAGGCGATAATATTAAACACATATACTTAGTCTCACATATTATATAGTGTGATCGAAATGGGAAGTGATTTTTATATGTTTTTAATTGTAGATAACCTAGGTAAATTTGTTAAAAAAAACAATATGAGTTGCCTTTTCTTCCCAGTAATATTAGATCTGACACATTATAAATAAAAACATTGCAATATTTTTCAAAAAAGGAATATATATTGTTTGCGTGCGATAATTACTTATTTGCTGTCTAAAAAGAACAGTGTAGTCGAAACAGAAAGTGCCTCATATATTTTTTAATTGTATATAATCTAGACAAATTTGTTTACCTTTTGTTTTTTTGAGTTGTATTTTTTCCCGGGTAATATTAGATCTTAAATATTAAAAATCCAATTTTTTTTTTCAGAAATACACTTGAACAAAAGAGCACAAAAATAAAATTCGAAGCCAATTTTTTTTTTGATTTTATAAGATTTATTCTTCATATTATTATATTAAATGTATTTAAGAATGCTGATATTAATTTTTTTCTTGCCAAAAATCTGAGGTCATTTTTTTTTATCTCTTTATATATTTTTAGGCGATAATATGCAATAAATATTAAAACATATAATAATGAGTTGTCTGCCGTTTAAAAGGAACAGTTTAATCGATACAAAAGTGACTTGTATCGTTTTTTAATTGTAGTTAACCTAGGTAAATTTGTCTATTTTTTGTTCTTGAGTTGTCTTTTATTCCCAGTAATATTAGATATAAAATGACTATTGCTATTATTGCAAAAACAATTAAAATTATAAAATTTTAACGGAAGAAAAAACACTCCAAAACATTAACAAAAGAGTAAGCAAGAAAAAATATTATTATTATTATTATTATTATTATTATTATTATTATTATTATTCTAATTAATGAAAGTGGCAGAAATAAATCAAAGAAAAAAAATCGATGGAAAATAAAGTTATGAGGAAAAACATAACAATTATTTGATAAGCATTAAAAATTTAAACAGGGATATTTTATAAGATTTATTCTTCATATTATTATAAAAGGAACAGTATAATCGAGACAAAAGTGACTTGTATCATTTTTTAATTGTAGATAACCTAGGTAAATTTGTTTATTTTTTGTTTTTGAGTTGTCTTTTATCCCCAGTAATATTAGATATAAAATGATTATTGTTATTATTGCAAAAACAATTAAAATTATCAAATTATCCTGAAAGAAAAAACACTTATAAACATTAACAAAAGAGTAAGCAAGAAAAAGAATATATTATTATTATTATCATTATCATTATTATTATCATTATCATTATTATTATCATTATTATTATTATTATTATTATGTTAATTTTCAAAAAAGAAATATAATTTTTTTCGTGCTATAATTACTTATTTGCCGTAAAAAAAGAATAGTGTAGTTGAAATGGAAAATGCCTTATATATTTTTTAATTGTAGATAATCTAGGCAAATTTGTTTACCTTTTGTTTTATTGAGTTGTATTTTTTCTGGGGTAATATTAGATCTTAAATATTTAAAATCTAATTTTTTTTTTAAGAAATAAACTTTAACAAAATAGCACAAAATTAAAATTCAAAGCTAATTTTTTATTTTATGTTATAAGATTTATTCATCATATTATTATATCAAATTTATTTCAGAATGTTGATATTAATTTTGTTAATCAAAAAAAATCTGAGGTCATTTTTTTATCTCTTTATATACTTTTAGGCGATAATATGCAATAAATATTAAAACATATAATAATGACTTGTTTGCCGTTTAAAAGGAACAGTGTAATCGAGACAAAAGTGACTTGCATCGTGTTTTAATTGTAGATAACCTAGGTAAATTTGTTTATTTGTTGTTCTTGAGTTGTCTTTTATCTCCAGTAATGTTAGATATAAAATGATTGTTGCTATTATTGCAAAAACAATTAAAATTATCAAATTATCCCAAAAAAAAAACACTCATAAACATTAACAAAAGAGTAAGCAAGAAAAAGAATATATTGTTATTATTATTATTATTATTATTATTATTATTAGTATTAGTATATATATATATATTATTATTATTATTATTATTATAATGATTATTATTATTATTATTAGTATTAGTATTATTATTAGTATTATTATTATTATTATTATTAGTATTAGTATTATTATTATTATTATTATTATTATTATTATTATAATGATTATTATTATTATTATTATTATTATTAGTATTATTATTATTATTATTATTATTATAATGATTATTATTATTATTATGATTATTATTATTATTATGATTATTATTATTATTATTATTATTATTATTATTATTATTATTATTATTATTATTATTATTATTATTATTATTATTATTATGTTAATAATGGAAAATAAAACACAAATATCAATTTATCAAGGCATGAAAATCAAAAAATTAAAACTATAAGGGCCAAAATGAAAATTCAATATATTATCAATTTCAATAACAGGGATCCAATTGAAGAAATCGAAACTTATGTACTTGTATTTATTGAATAATTTAAACTGAATCCGAAAATTAAAAGAAGGAGGACCGAATCGAAAGATTGACATCCAATCAATTCCAATTGGAGGACCTAATCGAACTAAATCAAAACTTATGCAACCAAAATCAGCACAAAAAAACAAAATCAAAAGTCAAGGGATCGAAGTAAAAAGTATCACAAAATGGGGGACTCTCCCGCACTTTTACGTGCGGGAGAGAGAGAAAGTGGCCGGCGTCTTTAACTGGGTCCCCCAAGCGCGTCCCACGGACATTTTTATGGGAAACGCGCCACCGCGGGAGGAAGAACACAACCCAGGGCGAACCGCTCTGTACGTCGGCATCTCGTCTCCGGCCTCCGTATGAATCCGCACGCGCCACCTAAAAAGGGCGTGGGGCGTGAAACCGGTTGACGCGTGTAACACACGCTCTGACAATAAACGGAAAAAAAATAAAAAAAGTTGGTCAATTACCGGACAGCCCCTTGACCGAAATCAATGGTTTTGTCGTTTTCGGGCCCATAACCATAATTAGCCATTTTAAATATATTAAAAAAAATAAAAACTGCGGCGGACCGGACCGGACCGGACCGGTCCGGTCCGAACGCGTGCAATTACATGCATGGCCGTGACCCCCAGCGATTTTTACACTCGGACCGAGCGCGTTTTTGTCCTATTACCGGGGCTATAAACGTCTGTGCACTGTTCATTGAAGAAAAAAAAAAAGGCAAACGAACAGCCGCGACGCACGGCCGAGAAATGGCCAGTCCACAGTGACAATGGGTGTAGAGCTACAGTGGCGACCCCGAGCTGTTTTAGCTCTTTTGTTAATTCTTCTTCTTAGTAAGAAAAACTTAAA
>JAPFFJ010000541.1:0-10956 GCA_029204005.1 Salix udensis
GGTTTCAAATTCTTTTTGGCAGTGTACATGGGCCGGACAGTTTTGCATGATGGCAGAGTCTCGAGCCTTACCTAGATGGGCTTCTTTGAGCATTTCCAACGTCCGGGCATAATTCAATTTATTTCATTTCAATTAGCAGGCTTGGGCCCACGACTTCAGCCTTTTTCTTATTTCTCCATCTGTTGTTATAAGAGGATATATAGCATTCCACAAGTTTTGAAAAACAGGAACTGTACCTAGAGTGACGCGGCTACCGCTAAAGAGCTCTCTTCGCTAGCAATTCGGACCCGATTAGATCAGAGCCCCACCCGTCAAGAGATAAAGTTGAACTAATTTTTGCAGGGGCCGCGGCTTGCGCAGCCCCCTCTGCCACAAATTTTGACATAGGATCTCCCTCTTGGGGAAGACCTTAAGCCAGCACCCATCCTAAGTGCAATGGATGTCACTGACCTAGGCCATGAACCTTATTGATCGCCCATAGACCCCGTCCAGGTAAGTATGTTGCTAGATGCAACGTGCTTTATATTTATACACACAGTCCTTTGTCTCGCCCGCTTTTTAGCCGATGTGGGATATTTTCAAAAACCTAAAGCCAGCCTGAACTTTAACTCCCCAGCCTTTCTATTGGTCCTGTTGTGGCGTGTGCTTTTATCTTAGCTAAGCCACGTGTTGATTCAAAATTAGAGATTGAAATTGTATCTGTCCGTGATAAAATTGATGGTAAAGTAGAAAATGATAGGTTACTAATATAGAAACTGTTTTTACAGTAATTCATTATTCTTTTTATAGAGATATAAGACATAGAAAAAATGATAATTACTAATATGTTCATGTAGGAAATACTATATTAGGATATATTAATATAAAATATAAAATTATATTAATTTGATATTTTAATTTAGATAATATTGCTAGAAAAATCCATTTGAATACAAAACATGTTGTGTTATACAATAATCATGTATTTTAAGTTATATAATTTTGTTATAAAAATATGATAGCATAGTAAATAAATATATTTTGAATGTTCTTATATAATATAATATTATATTTAAAATATTTATACTATATGTTACAATTTATAAAATAAATTATATATAAATATAGGACTATTTATTATGATATTACTAAATATATATAAAAATATCCATCTTTCATGAAAACTACTTTATATATGAAAAAAACTTATATTGTGATTTCACACCTTCCACGAGAAAAGGCTTGTAAAATTCTTACCCTTAAAATTTTTATTTGGTCGTTTACTTTAGTAGGTTATGAACCATTGGTTTGCACTTCACCGCAATGAATTTTTTTTTATCTTGTTTTAATATATGTAAATTTTTATTTTGTATTTCAGTTTTTATTTTTTTATTTAGTTTTGATCCTTTTTTTTGTTCTTCTTGGATAGTTCTTAATTTTTTATTTAGTTTTGATCCTTTATTTTTTGTTCATGGATAGTTCTTAATTTTTTATTTATATATTTTTATTCTTAATTTTGACTTTTAATTTTTAATATCATTTATCATTGTATTAAATACAATCTGTGTTAAAAAAAAGAGTAAATTTAGTTTTGATTGCGTGAAATAAGAGTGAAACTCTATCTTATACATGTATAGTGAATCTTCTGTTGTTATTGATTTATTATCTTTTTATTTTTTTAATATATTTTGTCTATGTGTAACTTGGTATATTTTTAGTTTAAAATAATTTTTTATTTAAAATAAATTTTATATATATATATAATATTTATTCTTGATATTATTATATTAAAAAATTAAAGTGCATCTTTAATAGTATATTTCATCTTCTTGAAAATATAAACTTTAATTATGAATGGTAAAAAACTATTTTATTTATTTAAGTTAATTTAGGTTTATCTAGATAATCTTGAAAAAAAAATAAAAAAACTCGATAGTCGATACTGAATATATCGAACGATGAAATTAGTGAAAAATAATATTTGATTGGAAAGAAAGAGTAAATTTGAGTTATCTATCAAGAGTTTCAATTTATTTTTTTAATATAAAATTTATTTTTATCCCAAACACATAAAAAAAAACACCGTAAACACCTTGATAAACCAATCAATTGTCATAAAAACACCAAAAAAAAACCAAATCAATTTGAAACCCCCAAAAAAAAACCGGTGACAAGATAAACAATACAGATAGTTTGAATTAGAAACAAAAATAAAAATCACAAAAAGCAATGATGCAAATGGACACTGACAAGATCGCAAATCAGATTGTGTTGTCCCTACGAGCTACGCTACAAATTATAAAAGCGTCCGGCCCCTGCCCTGTGTTTGGGACTATAGAATTGCAGGCCCACGAGATGGGGGTTGAAGAAATGACCTGCTGAAATCCAGGTTTAGTTTTTGAAAAAAAAAAAAAAAAGAGGATTTTTAATCATTTCTATTTTATTTTATTTTATTTTTGCTATTATTCGCAACATCATCCAGTTCCTCACATTTTTAATCCATGAACTGCATTTCCAGCGTAATCCTGTAAATTATAAATAAAAAACAAAATCAATCTCTCTAATTAAGAAGTTGAGAATCAATCTCTCTGCTCTTTAAATTACAAATCTCCCTAACTAAGAAGTTTTGAAGGTTAAACCAGATCCATCCAGCTTTTCTTCCACGATCTTCCAGAAAGTTTCAGCCATGGAAGGACTGAGATGATTGCCCCAATCTCCCACCTCTCCCTTCCTGAAGAAGGCGCTATTTGAAAATCCCTGAAGAATGGAAACCATTCCGGTTCACTTCCAAATCCTTGAGATTCTCAAAACTGCACAATCTTGATATTTCTCCAATGACCCCTTCTTTCTCTTCTTTCTCAGTGAAGGGAAACCCCACGAACTCTGCCAATCTCTTCAGGTTGAAGACAATATCCTCTCTCAGATCTTCATATTTCAGAAACAACACCTTGTCTGGTCTTTCCAGGCTCGCTCTCCAGTAGCCCAGCACGCTATTCCAAAAGGGTCCGTGACTCTGAAACACCGCGACACATGCTCTCGAAACATTCATCGATCGATGACACAGGTTTCGTGCTGCCTGAAGCTCTGCTTCGAATGAAATGGAAGTAAGAGACAACCTGGTCCAGAGGATTCCTACATATGTAAACAATTTTACAGCTGGAATCTCTGATGGACTGTGGCAGAGCCGTGTAATGCGTGTGACAGGAAAGGATTCTTGGTGGGGGGAAATCAAGATCTGGGTTCTGGCTTTTCAAGTAAAGATCATTCTCAAAGAAAGGTACAAGTTCATGAGGTGGGGTGGTGGTGATCAAGGGGCTCTCCCCGGGGCTGCAGCGACGGCGGTTTACGACGGAGAAGGTGAGGGCCTTCAACCAGGTAGTACCTGATCTGGGCAAGCTTGTTATTATTGTATCCATGGAATAGATAATGAATCACAGTGAGGAATGGTGTAGATGGACCAATGCCAGATAGATAATGTTACGCATCGTATTTTTATTGTTTGTATTTTATTGGTTAATTTAATGGGTTTTTTTTATTATTGTTTGGTTGAGTGAACAAAATAATAATCAAATCATAACAAATTGTTTATCATATAAATGACTTGACGTGACTCTTTGATTGAATTTTTTTTATTGTTCATCTTCTTGCAATTAACTGTCTATTATAATAGTTTTTTTTATATAATTTTTATTTTTGTTCTTGAATTTTTTTCTTTGCACAATCAAACTCTTTTAAGCACCCAATCATGCTAATGCAAGATAATTTTGTTTCTAACATTTTATTGATTTATATGAGATAATTTTAATTTTAAATAAATATATTAATATTTTATTGGTGTTTAATTTTATAAATATATATTATTATTATTTTATTAAATAAAAAGTCAAACCATAGTTTTTATCTTGTTATTCAACTTATTTTTAAACCTGGTAAAATATCCATGCCATGCCCTAACAGTTCCTAATAAAATTAAATTTTAAACTCAAAATAAACAAATAATTAAGTCAATACAATTCAAGATTGATCTATTAAAATATATTTGATAACAATCTCAAATAAATAAATAAAGTTTGTTGCTGAGAATATTTTCTTAAATCTTTTTTTTTAATTTGAGTTGGTATACAAGAAAACTAATAATAATCTATATATTTTAAAAAGAATTAAGTTGTGCAGCGTCATCAAGCTATACCAATTCCTCTCCAAACGTTGTCATGAACACAGTTGCCACCTCAGTTATTTTGTCTTCTTCTTATTGAAAAAGCTTGAGTGGATACTGTGTTTTTAAAAAATATTTTTGAAAAAAATAAAAATATATTTTTAATTTTTTATTTGAAAATTAAATTTTTATAGTGGTTTCAGATTATTTTGATGTAGTGATCAAAAAATATTTTTTAAAAAATAAAAAAAATATCATTTTGATACATTTTCTAAATGAAACACACTTCCAAAAATAACCTCAACTATATTACTCATGAAGTGTTATTTTATTATTATTAGGGAAAAAGTAAATGAATAACCATAAAACAACCTTAAAAATTATCTGAATACATTTATTAAGCTCTATTATATATTATTTATTCGTGTTAAGAAAATAAAATAAAATAAAAATCAATAATTACAATTAAAAATATAAATAATTCTCATATTATATATTGATATTTTTAATTATTTATAATAAATTACAGAAAACAAAATGTTATCATTGATATAAACATTAAATTACTCTTAACAAGTTTTCTAGAAGCTCTTGTTAGATAACTTAGATGATCCCTTATTATCAGGAAAATGTATAAATAAATCAAAATCTAAAATATAAGTGAGTTTTATTATATTTTTCTTAGTCCAATAAGTTAGATTTTTAAGTCTTTTATTCCTAATAAATTCATGTCATGTTATATTTCCCTACAAAATACTTATATAAAAGATAGAAATTATAAATTATTTTCACACTGGACATTCAAAAAATTTATTGAGAAAACAACAAGGGCGGGTTCACTTAACAGAATTCATGAAATCCAAGAACACAAGCAAAGTAATTAAGGATATTCAAGCAAGCATCCCCCATAGCTATGCACTTTCTTGAGATTTTCTGAAGGTTAAACCAGATCCAGCCAGCTTTTCTTCTATTATATCCATGAAATTTTCAGCCATGGAAGGACTTAGATAGTTTACCCAATCGCCCACCTTTCCTTTCCTGAAGAAGGCACTGTTCGGGAGCCCCAGATAATGGACGAACACCATTTTTGTTCACTTCCAAAGTTCCTGAGATTGTCAAAGCTGCACAACCTTGCTATTTCTTCGACAACCCCTTCCTTTTCTTCTTCCTCGGTGAAGGGAACCCCCAAGAACTCAGCCAGTTTCTTCAAGTTGAAGACTATATCTTCTTTCAGGTCTTCAAACTTCAAGAACAGCACCTTGTCTGGTCTCTCCGAGCTTGCTTTCCAGTACCCCAGCACGTTATCCCAGAAGGGGCCTTGACCGTACGCGCCGCGACAGATGCTCTCGTAACATTCGTCCAGTGACAGCAACGAAACGCCGTCGTCTACTTTGAACTTGTGTGCGAACTGGAAAAAAAGAGACAATCTGATCCAAAGGGTTCCTGCATATGTACACAACTTTACACTTGGAATCTCGAATGGACTCCGGCAAGTTTCCATAATGGGAGTGACAGCCGAAGATTCTCGGCGGCGGAAGCTGTTCGAGATCCGGGAGCTGGTCTTTCGAGTACAGGTCAGTCTCGAAGAAGGGTACCAGCTCATGAGGCGACGTCGTGAGAAGAGGGCTTTCTCCGGCGCCATAGATGTGGCGTTTTGCGACTGAAAAAGCTAGGGCTTTCAGCCAGGTAGTGCCGGATTTCGGCATGCTGGCCACGATTATATCGGTGTCTTGAGCAACGAAGTGGCGCTGAAAGGAATCGACGCCTCTCAGGTTGAAAGATGGAATCCAGGCCCCCTGGTACAGGTAGAGAGAATTGTTGCCATCAAGGTTTTTCTCGCTGGGAAGGGTGAGGAGCAGTTCTTGGAGATCTTCTTCTGTGTTTAGAGGGGTTTTGGTTTTTGATGTCTCCATGAGATGGCAATTGGAGAATTAATTGTAGAGATGCAAAATATATAAGAGGAGAAACTCAAGAGACCAAGGGGAAGTAATTATTTACCTCCCATTTATTTATTAATAGATAGGAAAACATACTATTTTTATGACTCTAAAGATGGAAATGGAGATTGAGAAAGAAAAAATAAATTCAAGAGTATATATCTTGAATTAATGTTATTAATATATTTTTTTCCAGAGACATAATAACAAAAAACTTGCGATCTGCACTGTAAATCTTGAATTCAAGTCAAAGTATCCACCTCTTATAAGAATTCAAAATAACTAAAGTTTCACTTGTTTATCTATATCACAAAATATATTGAAATTTACTCACATAAAATAATTTATTAATATTTTATATTCAACTCTCAAATCCTCACCTTAACTCCCTCTTTGAGATAAAAGTCAATATCTTTTGTCTCAATTTCACCTTTTATTTTTGGAAATAACTTTTTTAAAACAAGTATGAATAAAAGGGCCATTTCTTTTCTGTTTTTCGTTTATAGATAATGTATGAAAATATCAATAAAAAATAAATAGAAATAAATATTTTTGTTCAAAAAACAATTTAAAAACAATATATTAATACTTGAAATGATTTGGCAAGATATCACAGTCCATGACGTATGATGACTGCTCCATAAAAACGAACGGATTTTTATAAAAGCAATCCAAGGAGAAAATGTCAGATGCACGGGTGTGCAGTGACATCCATTTCTCATTAAATACCCAAGTGGACACAACTAGCCATTCCACAGAAACTGAAACAAAAATTAAAATTAAAAATAAACAATTAATCTATATTTATTGTCATATTCAAAGAAAGGATTGATCTAGTGATGGTTTGGAAGTGATGGAAGTTATTTTTTAAAATGTTTTTTATTTTAAAATATATTAAAATAATAATATTAATTTTTGATATTAATTTATCAAATATATATAAAAAATATTAATTTAATATGAAAAAATAAAAAATTAAAAAAATTCATTTTTTTTTAAATGCAATGTAAACAAGAATTAATGTTTAAAAAATTATCCTTTCCTTTTTCTAATTTTTAAATTTAAATTTTAGAATCAGTATCCTTGGAAAATTATTAAAATCCAATATTAAACACATAAATCATGAGGTTAGGTTTGTGTTGCCCTTCAACATCAACTCTTGAAAGCCATTACTATACGTTCGATTTCACTTGTATTATTGATGTGCATTGCAGTGTAGATTGGATATATTTTTTTGTATATATAAGAAAACCATTCAAGTATTTTTAATATATTTCTAATAAATAAAATAAAATATATATGCAAAATACAATGCATGCTAAATGATATATTTTTAAAAATATTAGTATATTAGATATGTTTCTTTTTAATATTGATATTATGATATATTGAATCTATATATGTTAGCTTGTTAAATTTATGACTCCTCTCATGAAATTGTGATATCTCCATAAAAAATAAATTATAAAATAATTTTTTTAATTAATCTAATGTGTGTTTGATAGTGTTGTTAAAATTATCCAGGTCAATCGATGTTAATATATTAAACCAACAACTTGAGTCATAAGATCGGGATAACTCTTTAGATAGTAAGTAAGAAAAAAAAATACAAAATACAATAACCAACCAACTTAATATTGAACGACAAAATAGAAAAAAAGAAGTTAATTTTTTAAAAAAACTTGGGTCAACTCGAGTTAAATTAGTAAACATGTTATTTGAGTCGACGTTGAATGTTGAAATCAGGATATATAAACTAAATCCATGAGATCCGTGTAACTCCACTGAAAAAAAAATACAAAGTTAAATTTCAAAACAGTCTACTATTGATAGATAAAAAAAACTAAATGAACAAAAAAAGGATAGAAATAAATATCTAGTTGGAGGGTGGAAAAAAAATCTAAATAAAAAAAACAAAAAATAAAATGAGTCGAGCTGAGTTAACCTATTATGGGCATGTTTGGGAGGGCGGTAGCGGTTGCGGTTGTGGTTGAGTAAATGGAGTTTTAAAAATGGAGTTTTAAACTATGGTTCAAAAAAAGCAGTTTAGTGTTTGGTTAAAACTGTGGTTGAGTTGAAGGTTGAAGAAAAAGGAGTTTTGGTGTTTGGTTTCCAAACTTTACAAATCTGCTTTTTAACTTGTAAAATTACTTAAAAGGGTATGGAAATATACACATTTTAATAATAATAATTTTACACACACATTTATTTATATATATATATATATATATAATATATTAATAATCATAATTTTAATAATAATAATAATAATAATAATAATAATAATAATATTTTATTATTTTAATACTAAAATATTAATATTAATATTTTATATTATTATTTTATTTTAATATTAAAAAATATTAATAGCTTAATATTAGCTGCTGCCGACACTGGTTGATAAATGTATTTTGCTTCCCATTTGCTTTGCTTCCCATTTGCTTCGTCTAACCCATTTGCTTCCCATTTGCTAACCCATTTGCTTCGTCTAACCCATTTGCTTCCCATTTGCTAACCCATTTGCTTCATCTCCCCCCCTTTGAAAGCTCTCAGCTGCCTTCATCTTCCCATTTGGGTTTTTTCTCCAAACCCATTTCTTTCCAAAAAATCCCAACGAAGACTCAACCTTTATTTGCATCATCATCAAGCTCCATGTCCTTGCAACCAATTGACGAACTGCTTCCAAAGCTTCAAGAGATCATCAAGCTTTTTCAATCGGTTCAAGAACCCAAAGCAAAGTATGAGCAGTTACTTTTTTATGGAAAGAATTTGAATCCACTTGAGAAGAGGGGAGCAGAGATGTTGAGGAGAGGGTTTGATTTGGAATAATAAATTCCAACGGTAATTTTGTGTTTTTTTTTTCGTTCAGTCAAAACCAAGTCCCGGCCGGCGTTTGAAAAGCACCTCTCAGGTGCTTTTCAAAAAACGCCGTTTGGGACTTAAAATGTCGTGGGTCCCACCCTTTTTAAATGGCATTTTGCACTTACCAAACAGACTAACGGCACCAAACCTTCATTTGGAATGGAGTTTGGCAAACGTGCCGCCCTCCCAAACAGGTGCTATGAAATCGATATAACTCCATAGAGAGAGAAAAACCAGAAATCCAATTTAAAAAAATATTTAATTAAAAAAAATAAAGAAACAAATTCAATATAGATTAACTTATCATATTTGTAGCTCAGAAAAATAAGACCAAAATAATCTCATAAACATATATATATATATATATATATATATATATATATATATATATATATATATATATATATATATATATATTAAATGTGAAGTTTAAATTTCCAATCAATATTGAAGGATAAATAGGGAAAAAATCAATTAAAAAATAGAAAAATAATAAAATGAGTGTTGGTTAACATATTAAACATATAATCTGAAAGTAAAATAAATCCATAAAAATCAAATAAAAAATAATTACAAAGCCCCACTTCTGACATATCTAATATAAAAATTTAAATCCATGAGACTAGTTGTAACCACCCCCAAAGCATTCTTCAATTTATCTGAAAAAATTCATGATTTTTTTAGCAAGGTCCCCCCTGATTTAGTATCAATCGAGTTATTTTCAACAATCTGGTATTTGTTTTGACTTATTCCAACGCTTCACTGTTAACAAGGAATATTCATATTAACATTAAAATAAAACATAATTTCATGCACCTAACGACTAATTAAACAATTAACAATCCCATTTCAATTATATTTAACTCACCACTAATTAATTACTTCATCAACAATTACTTAATTATTGAACCAATAATATCAACTCACCACTACTTAATTAGTTCATCAACAACATCATCATGTAATCAATTTAATTATTAAATCAACAATATCAACTCATCACTAATTAATTATTTCACCCACATTAATATGGGTTACCAAAGACATTTATGTTTGAGAGTGTGATTGTGATTGTTTTTAAAAATAATATTGTTAATTTCATTTCATTTATGCCGAAAAGTTTCGTGTTGATTAAAAAAATAATATAAAACGACACAATATTTACCTTGCTTAAAATTTTGGTTTGTTCTGAAAATTTCACCTAATTTTGGCTGGAACATTCTGATTTCATTCTGCCTGTTCCGTTTCGGCCAAATAAATATTTTTTAATCCGACTGTTAGATTGAGATGAAATTTTATGAAGAGTTTTTTGACATATTTATATATATTATGTTGAAAATTCAGAGCAATTAGAGAATGTAACGATCTTCCAAGATTGATGATGATATTCTCGTAATATTATATATATTCATAATTTTGTTCAGAAAAATCATTTTATTGTGTCTTTTTTAGATTAAATTGCACAATTCTAAATAATTTTATTTTGGATTTGAACTAGTTTTTTTTGAATTAATATCTTTAATTACACACACACACACACATAAACAATACAACCTGAAACGGCGTGTCGAAATGCTCCGAAACTGAATTTTTTTGTTTCCATTGAAAAAACGAAGCACCAACCAATTGGAATTGACAACCTTATTTGAAAATATTTTTCATTCAGAATTGTATCAAAATGATATTTTGTTTTATTTTTTAAACATTTCTTTTGATATAAGCATATGAAAAATGATCTAAAAACATTTTTTTTTTAATTTAAAGTAAAAATAAAAAAAAACTTAATTTTTTTAAAAAGCATTTATGAAATACAACTCGTACTTAAATCACAATTCAAGTCAGATAAGCATGCCGCGCTAATGTTGGAGAACTCAGCCGTAAACGGCGGAGGAAAGAGGGACGTGAGTTGGAAAATTTTCGAGGCTGCCTCGTTTGTTTCTTTACGTAAAAAATTACTGTGTGTTTTACAATCATATTCATACTTGTATAGCTCTCGCGGTTAAAATCTAAAAAAAACATGTT
>JAPFFJ010000542.1:0-10907 GCA_029204005.1 Salix udensis
GAAATTCCAACTAAAAGTTTAAGTTGTGACATAAAACTATTATCTAAAAGTTAAAAGAGCTCATAGATTTCAACAGTGATTTGCATTGTTCATCTAGACTCAGATCACTGTGGACGGGAGCAATTAAATTATATAATTATGTTATTATTATTTTTATACTACAACTGAATAAAGAAGTCGCTTGACCAAGTGGTTAAAACGCGTCGAAGCGGGGTGCGGGAGTTCAAATATCTCTAGCAATGAATTTTTGGAACAGTTAAATTTATATTATTATTATTATTATTATTATTATTATTATTATTATTATTATTTATATCTAAGAACTGAACAAAGAAGTCATGTGGCCGAGTGGTTACAACGTCGTGTCTAGGCAAGGCGCGGGAGTTTGAATCTCAGAAATGAAAACGGTTTGGAGTAATGAATAGTTACTATTTTAAAAGGTGCTTTTTTTTTTGGGCTTTTTTGTTTATAACTGGGGTGTCTGACTCAGCTTAATCGTATTACGATAAATCTCTAAACTTATTTTTTTCTACAATTTTCATTGTTCATTACTGTTTGAAAATGTGTTTTCCACTTTTTTTTATTGGGCTTTTTTTTGTTTTTTTTATAATTGCGGTTTCCAGGTCAGTTTACGCGTACCACGATTTTTTCCCACGTATACATTTTTTTATAACCAGGGTAGCTTACATGCACCATGAATAATCCTTGGACCCACTTTTTTTTCCTTTTTCCTTTTTTTCTTTTTTTTCCCACTTATAATTTTTTTTATAACTAGGGTATCTGAGCTAGCTTACGTGCACCATGACTATTATTTTATAGATAGCCAAAGGAGATCGTAATTTCAAACAGTAATTGACAGTGATTTGAATTGTGATTTTCGTTGTTCATTGCTATTTAAAAAGATGAATTAAACTGTGGTTTTGATGGGAGATGGTAGGAGTGCTTGAGAATGCGTTTAGAAATTGCTTTTGAACAAATTTGAAATATATATTTTTTTTAAATTAAAAAATGGTGTTTCTAGATGATTTTGATGTGCCGATGTCAAAAATAATTTTTTAAAAATTAAAGAAATATCATTTTGATGCAATTCTGATTGAAAAATACTTTCAAAAGAAAATTCAATTACACTCCCAAACAGACACAATATGTGGTGGAGGTGAAAGGTAAAAGGAGAATTAAACTGTTAGCTAATTTTTTTCCTTTAAATAACATTTATTATATATGTGTTTTTCATTTTGATCCATATACTTTTAATCTTGGAACTGTTTGAATTCTTGGTTTAATTTGTGGTTGTATTCATTATACTAGCTTTAAGTCAAGACATGCACATAGTTGATGTTTGAGTTTTTGATGAAATGAGTAGTTGATATCAATGTTTGCTCTGTTAAAAAAAATCACCTTACAATCTGTTGATTTATCAGGTATGCAACAATTTTGGGCTCCAGACCTGCAGAAAGGATCAGTTTGAATCCAATAATTTCATAATAATCATCATCTATCTAAAAAATTAAAAAATTACTATTGTCACTCTACCAGCTCTCCCTTGATCTTTTTGAAGTTCAACTCCTTTCACCACAAGCGACATGTCTCTATTAGTTTTTGTGGTTTCCTTCTTCATGAGCTGACAAGCTTTTTTATTTCTGAAACTAGTAGAGATGTTGAGTTTATAGTCATCGCTGTCTGTGTCTAAATCCACACAATAGTGTTAATTGCTGTTATAATTCACTTTGCTATTCTGCCTGTTATTAAGATTCATGAGACTTGCTTGACTATTCTTTCATGTATTGTTGTTCATCTTCACTCCATGCATCTTGTGGGAAACTTTAATGTTCCAAGCTTATAGTTCTGACACAGTTGTTACCTCCTTCCACCGCTTTCACATATTTCAGACTTTTGACCGAGGCTAATGATTCCTTGTAAGTTCTAACTACTTGTTAGGATGCAATTTTCTTGCTATACATTTTCTTTATAATGTTGCGCATGTCCTTTGTAGTCACCCCCTTGTTTGCCAAATTTCTCATCACGTGATGGTGCAGATGCTCTAGGATCACTGCAACTGGGAGAATTTACTGTAGTGATTTCATTTATCTTTTGATTTTAAGTGGATTAACTCAATGTTTTAACAATCAAAAGATTAGTTTTGAGTAAAATTATGATTATACTGCAGTGGTTTAATGATGTACAATCAACCGATGTCTCTGATACCCGTGAGGATATGCTTAACCTTTTGATGTAAAACAAGTGGCAGAGGCGTACATGCTCAAGAGAGAGTATCCGAAATTCAAAGGCAACTGAATTTCCGCAGTCCGGGCACTGAAGTCGAAATGACACGAAACTCTCCCAGTTGATGCGTCTCGGCGTTTCCGGAGGAAGTCAGAGCTTCGCTGTTGATGCATACTAGGTTTTGGCTGAATTCCATCGTTTACGCCTCGAAATCGTCGTTTTTGCCATTTTAGAAAAGTTACATTTTAGCCATAACTCTTGATTTTCAAGTCTGAATTGACTCCGTCAATTCCGGCTTGCTTAGGATTTATAGCCTTTTCAATTTCTGTATTTATCTCAAATTTTCCATTTTGGTAATTTTATTAATTAGCGTCGTTCCTTAACCAACATGGATTGGGCTACGGTTTCTGTTTTAAATATGGTTGTAAGCCTTTGGCCGAATTATCTTTTTGAATTATTGAATAAGTTTTGAACTTTTTTCTGAGAGTTCCTCTCATCCTAGATTTATTTACGGAATATCGACGCTGGTCATATTCCTTGTGTTTTTCTGCTGCATCACCTTCTATCCAGAACACATGGGTGTGAAGTAAGTCCACATAATACGCTTCGTTTCAAATCTATTCTTAACATATAATCTGATTGGAATAATTGTTTTGTATATACATAAGCGATCTCCTTGTATACTGAGAACAAATTTTTCTTGGAATATGGTTCAAGATGGTAGAGATTGTCATACCTGAGTTGCAAGAGATGTGCACTGCTCATCTTGTTTCAATTGGATCTAAATTTATACATTCGATGATTACTAATATTAAGGATGGGTAAGTCTCTTACCTCTCTTAAAGAGTACATTAATAGATTGACAATAAAGCTAAAATTCATTTGAGAATTCATCAAATGCATAATTAGAACCACTCCAGAAGATCATTGTCATTGCTGAATTTATACAGGAAAGAAATTTGGATTAATAGTGATTTCCTGTTCTTTCTTATTCTTTTGCAGGAAAGGTGTGAGGTTGAACTACGATTCCCGTACTAGTGTTAGACTTTTTTGATCATTCAGTGCATTAGACTACATTGCTGCCCAGTGTCTTAAGTGAGGATAGATAACAAGAACAATCACTAGATTTTCATTTGAGATACGAAGTCAATACATATGTTGTTGATACTTTTGAAGCTTCTAATTTTATAGCTCGAGTTTCTGAAGGTCTACATCCATTACATGTGTCGTAACCCAATTTTTGAGTTACTCCCCAAAATCCACCCAAAAATAACAAAAATAAAATAAAAGAGGCCGGCGTTGGTAGAAAAATCAATGTGCAAATTTTGGTTGTTTTCGAGAGTTTAATCGTATCTCTTTTGTCCCCAAAAATAAAGGAAAATACATATTTAAGGAAAACTAATTTATCATTGGATAAATCTGTGTAAAAATTAAGTCGTGAGACATAATTATATTTTTATGGGTCGATTTGATTTAATCGTCGACCAATTTAAAAGTGTAATTATGTTTGAGAATTAATTTAGGGTCCAATTAAAGGATTTAATTAAGTGCAAGGACTTAATTATACTTTAAATTGGCCACGTCAAATTAATTACATGTTTAATCAATGAAAAATCAAATTCTTGAGCTTAATTTGGGTTCAATTGAGAAGTTTGGAATTTTCGGAAACTGAATTGAATTTTTCTAATCCAATTGCGCGAAGTCAAGGGTCAAATTGAAGACTATTGAGAGTTTAATGGTCAATTGAGGGTCAAATTGCATAAATTAGAAATAAGGGACCAAAATGAAAAAGGCGCGCAAAGTTAAGGCTAATGTTGAAATTCTGACATGGATACAATTGCACAAAATTAAAAATTTAAAACCAATTGGGGGTACAATTAAAACAATTACAAATTGAAGGACCGAATTGCATTTCCACTTTATCCCAAAACTGCAGTCCCGCCATTGCCTTTACCTGTATGCCTGCCGACAGCCCACCGACAACAACCACCACGCCGTTGTTGCAGGCCACCACGCTGCCGACAGTCAGCCACCATGTCAAGCCGAACTCTCCTATAAATAGCAACCATGGACGCTGCATACAAAAAAAAAGAGAAAAAAGAGGAAGTTTTGGGAGGGTTTATAGAGATTTCTACAATCAAAAAACAAGAAAAACGAACGTAAAACGATCACCATCGTCCCCAACAACCAACTCTCTCTCTTTCTCTCGGCGTGCAACCTCTCTCTCTCTAGAAACTCTTAAGACAAACTCTTTCTCCACCATTAACATCAATTTTGACCACCCATTACCATCCTTAACATCACAAAAAAACTCCCCTATATACCAGAAATCGAACCCCACTCTTAAGCGAAGCAACGGTGACAGTTGCAGCACATGCCCGACGACTTTGAAAGCTCCCTCCGGCCACCACAAGCCACCGTTGACGGCGCCACCACGACAAGAATCATCACCTCGACATCCTCTACTCAAAGGTACTAACAGGTGCGCATTTCGTCACACTCAAAAAATATCCCTGTTCATCGTCTTCTTCCTCCAGCCCGCTGCATGCATAATGGGACGTGATCTGCGTTCCACTGCTCATGCGGGCTAGGCCTGAGAAAGGCGGACCGGGCTTTGTGCCCAGCCGAAAAGCTTAATCCAGGTGGGCTTCCAGCCCACCTGAACTGGAGGCCCAGTCCATAAGTTCAGCCCAACCCCATGAAAAACTGGGCCGCCAGTCCAGCCCATCAAGGCTGGACTGTCAGCCTAACCCCATTAAAGACTAGTCCGTCAGTCCAGCCAATCAGGGCTGGACTGTCAGCCCAGCCCCATGGAAAACTGGGTCGTCAATCCGGCCCATCAGGGCTGGACTGTCAGCCAAGCCTTGCAATAGTGGGTTGTCAGCCCGGCCCATCAGGGCGGGACTGACAACCCACATATTTTTTCTTTTCCATTATTTTATTTTTATTTTATTTTTACATTATGTTATTTTAAAAGCATAAAAAGAGTTTTTTTTTATGCATACGGCCGAATTCCAAAAATTCTCTAGCATTGTTTTTTTAAAAATAATATACATTTCGCATTTTTCTCATGCTTTAAAACAAAATTGGATATCGTAACTGGTTTACGATTATCCATTGGAATTTGGCCAAAATATCAAAAATAATTATAAATATTTTTGTTTTATCTATTAGGGTGTAAATTTACATTGTAAAGTACACCCATGGATAAAAAAAAGGGTTTTAACTACGGTGTAAATTTACATTGTAAAGTACACCCGTAGATAATAAAAAAAGAGTTTTTTTACTATAATGTAAGGGTGTAAATTTACATTGTAAAGTGCACCCATGGATAAAAAAGGGGTTTTAACTACGGTGTAAATTTACATTGTAAAGTACACTCGTAGATAATAAAAAAGGAGTTTTTTTTTAATGCAGTGTAAAATTACATTGTAAAGTACAACCGTAGATTTTTTTTTTTTGAAAATGTAGTGTAAAAATATATTTTTAACTTAGAAAAAAAATCAAACAACAATGCAACTTACCTTAGGTAGGGTGCACTGGGGGTGATGCGTCTTCCCCTTGCACAACAAGTCCCCTTACCCTAGACTCTCGCGGACCAATAGGTTCCTAGTTACCTTAATACTTGGTGGCGACTCCTCATAATTATAGTCATAAATTTTACGACTATAAAACACAATCCTCAATTTTCACCGCGCGCCGTTGTCTCCCCCAATACGCGGGGAACGGCGGGGCGCGAAGCACGGAAAAAATCGCCGTCATGACAACATGTATCACATGACTAATTGTATCTAACTAAAATGCGAATAATCCTTAATGTTCATTATGATTCATAAAGAGGAAGGAGCTCTCCTTCATGGCATGCATATAAGCCCTTAAGAAAGGAATCCTAGCCCATTTCATTTGTGAATATGCTTTGGTATATGGTGCTCCTGTATTGCACTTCGCTTTTCATACATAGTTGCATTCTGATGAAGAATTCCTCTTGCTTCTCTTCTCTCTCCATTTCTTGTGGCTCCATTTGTTAAGGAACCATTTCATCTAAAAGCTTAAGTTATTAGGTGAGATCCCAGAATATGATTTATATTATTCTCTAACACACCCCCTCAAGTGAAAGCTCTCTGGGCTTGAAACTTACACACAGGTTCTCTACCTTGTGCTTGATTTTTATCAAATGAAATGGAGGTAGTGAGATTTGAACTCGTGACCGCTGGGCCAACTAGGCTCTGATATCATGTTAAGAAATCATCTTACCTAAAAGCTTAAGCTATTAGGTGAGATCCTAGAATATGATTTATATTATTCTCTAACGCCTATTCACATTCAAGTCTAGACGAATATAGTTGTGGAACTCTTATTCTTAACCGGTGTTCTCCACCTTCTAAAGTAAACTAAGCAACCAATTACTGGTAGGACATACTTGAAGCTGCATCGGACGCATTTCTATATCAGCTGCATGGTCTTGTACTGTCAAGGAGTTATCAATTTTGAGAAAAACTTTCAAATAGTAGATAATAACATTTTCTAAAAACTCGTCTAACTCTAGAGCAATGTTACATATCAAAATTCCTAAACAAAAAGAAATTGATTCTCATTGTTGTCTTTCCTCATTCCCTTTCCTACGTTCTTCATATTGAGGGCCTAGTATTGCAATTACTTGAGACAATTTTATCTTTTATCTGAATAAGTGACACGTGATATCTGAGTTTAGTAGTTCCCGGCAAATCATGTAGTTTCCCATGTTCCTCGAAAAATATATATAATTGTTATGTTGCAGGTGTTATTATTCTTGCTATAATTCAATTTTGGGTTATTCTCCCAAACTACCCAAAAATAACAAAAAAATAAAATAAAAGAGGTCTGTGCTGGTAGGAGAATCAAGGTGAAAATTTTCGATGTTTTCGAGAGCTCGATCGTATCTCTTTTATGCCCAGAAATGAAGGAAAGCTCAGATTCAAGGCTAAAATAATTTATTATCGGATAAATATATGTAAAAATTAAGTCGAAAGATATAATTATATTTTTATAGGCTAATTTGATTTAATCATCGACCAATTTAAAGTATAATTATGCTTCAGAATTAATTGAGAACTCAATTGAAGGATTTAATTAAGTGCAAGGGTTTAATTATACTTTAAATAGGTCAAATAAATTTTATTAAAGGCTTAATTGGCGAGAAGTCATGTTTGGAAGCCAAATTTGGGTTAAATTGAGAAAATCAGAATTTTCGATAACAACTTTTTAGATGAAATCAGAAGCCAAAATTAAAGATAAAAAAACATTGTTCTTCCCATTGAAAAAACTCTTTTAGTAATAACTCATTTTTCAGTGTATTTTATATTAAAAAATAAATAAAAAGACAAAAAAAAAAAACTGAAGTAACTGGACAGAGGCGTGGCCGACAACCATACCTGTGGCATGCCGGCCACCATGCCCGGCCACCTACCACTGGAAACCCATGGTGCAACAATGCCCTGTAACCCATTTCCACACGCAAGACACCAGGACATCAACCCCTTACCTGCAAGCTGCAAGATAAGCTTATAAATAGGGGAAAATTACAGAGGAAAGGGGGAGAAAAAAATTCAAAAAAAAAAAGAGAGAAAGAAACAGAGAAGATAAAATAAGACAGAGGAGAAAGATAGAGAGGGAGAAGAACAGAGCATTTTGAAAATTCAACAGAGACGATGACAGATAAAAATTTGTAGAACGAAATCATACACACGCAGTGGCCGCAACCCATCTCCTTCCCCGGCTCCGGCGTCACTCTCTCTCTCTCCCCTTAGTCTCTCTCGGCCAGTTGCAGTTCTCTCTCTCTCTAAAAAAATGAAACCAGCGGACACCACTCTCTCACTCTCCCTCTCGGTTCAGCAACTCCGGCCACCAGCTCAGACCCCTCAGCACCACCTAGTCATCACCATCATATTCACCTCCACTCCAGCAGCACAGCCACCTCCTCCGGCGAGGCAGCAGAGCAACAGCCCGTGACAGCAAGCACAGCCGGTCAACTTCCGATGCCCATTCCGGCCACCACAGGCCACCATTTCCGACGCCACCATGACCAGAAGAACCACCTCGACCTTCTCTACACAACGGTATTAACAGTTTTTCCGTTCATTACACTCAGAAATTTAACATTTCACTGTAGCATCTTCTGCATTTGCATGCATGCGGGGAGTGAATTAATTCACTCCCCGCAGCCGGTTGGGCCGGGGTTTTTGCCCGGCCTGACCACTCTAAGATGGCAAGCTTCCAGCCCAAGATAAGTGGGCTGGCAGCCCACATGCTACAGCCAGCCCACCCATAATAAAAAATAAAAAAATAGAAAACAAAAATACAAAAAAAATACAAATTTGCAAAAAAAAAACATATATATTTTTTTAAAAAAGAAGATAAAATGTGTTGTTTTCTTTCATACGGCCAATATACTAGCATATTTTGATTTTTTTTTTCAAGAAAATATATTTTATCTTGGAGATTGAACAAAAAATATGTTTTAGCATGGATTTCGCAAAGGAAAATCATTTCTTGTATTTTTGGATTTTTCAACATGTTTGTAAAATTCAAAGGGTATTGGTCAATATTCCAAAAAAATATAAAAATCTTTTTTGGTGATTCATATTATTCACTGTTGCTATTTGGATAAATAAATCATTAAGGGTTAATATCCAAAATATTCGGCAGGGATAATTCGTTATTATTCACTGTTGGTATTTGGATATATTAAAATCCTAAGAGGGTTAATATCCAAAATATTCAGCAGGGATAATTCGTTATTATTCACTGTTGGTATTTGGATAAATAAATCCTAAAAGGGTTAATATCCAAAATATGTTTACAGGAATAATATGTCATTATCATTTAACCAATATATTTGTAAAAGATCAATATCATAGCAATTATAAGACAAACAAAAACACTGAGCAGTTTACCTTAGATAGGGTGTACTAGGAGTGTTAAAACCTTCCTTTTACACAACCAGTCCCTTGCCCTAAAATCTCTGAAAGACCAGTTTTAGATTTTCTAGTAATCATAATACTAGGTGACTACTCTCTTTTCCATAAAAATAAAGATAAGACTCCGACACATGAATTCTCCCGTTCACGGGGAGTCGCTGAGTCGCCGCAGCGCAGCGGGGTGCGACAATTCTCTAAACTGTAAATTCTCTAAACTGTATGGTTGAGCGTTTTTAGTTGGATGCATTTCTTACTTTTTAATCTGTTTTCGTCATCAGGCGAAGACTCATGTACCATCCATCATATGGAGATTTTCAAAAAGATTGATGTCATAGTGACACCAACAACTGGGTATGCAAGTTTTACTATTACCTAGAGTATAGTAAAATGAGGTCTTCTTTTTGTTTTGGATTAACAGCCTGACAGCCCCCAAAATACCTTCTTCTAGTGCTCTCAGCTATGGAGGGACAGATTATCTTTTTGTAATTTCCTTGCACTAATCTGCGCACACGGTGGACATTTACAAATCTCTGAGCTTGACCATTTCTTAATCAGATGGAGAAACTGATTCAAATGCTATGTCCTTAACATGAACTGATTCAATTTGTCTTTACTTTACAATTGAATATTTATGAATAATTGAACAACAAAAACTAGAACACCCCGCAACAGGGGGGCATACAACCAGTATCTATCTAATATGATGTTGGAATTTTATGACGTGTTTCATATAAAAACAGGACAAGATAAAATTTGAATAAAGTCTTTTTGTGAAATTCTACATGAATCATATTTAGATATATTAGAAAAGCATGCAAGTGTGTCGGGTTGATCACCAAAATTAATCTTAGAGTCATCAGTTAATTTTGACATCCTTAATTTATTATCACCTGACATGACTTCTTTTATATAACAAATTCTACAAGCGATCGACAATAAAACTCTCGAGACATAAAATCTCATATTAATTTGAATTCGTGTTTGGTAGTTTCGTTAATGCTGTTTTTAAAAATATTTTTTATTAGAAAATATATTAAAATAATATTTTTTTTAAAAAAATTATTTTGATATAAGTATATGAAAATGATCTAAAATCACTATTTTTTTTAATTTAATATTAAAAAAAAACACTTTTGAAATACAATATCAAAGATCATCTGCGACAATGGCATGACATCATCATTAGCATTGTATTATTTTAAACTCGAAAACTTATATAAATTATGAACAATAATTTCCTGCCAGAGAGTTCATTTTCTACCCAACAATCTCTAAAGATACCTAGAAAATCATGCAAGCTTGCCGGATTGATCACTACAATTAATGAGTTAATTTGTCCGATTGACATCCGTAATTTATTATCATCTGACTTGACTTCATTTTTATAACAAATTCTACAAGCGATCGACAATCACGGTAGTAAAATTCTCAAGACATGAAATCTCATATCAATTTGAATTATTGCCCGTTTATTAATGTTATTAAAGTTGTTTTTGAAAGTATTTTTTTATTCAAAAATATATTAAAATAATTTTAAAAAGGAATTATTTTTAACATGATTTAAAACAACCAAAATTTTTAATTTAAAATAATTTGTTTTTCAATTTTGTTAAAAATACTTTTAAATACAGACCTCTTCTCCGACAAATGGTTTGACATCAGCATCAGCATCAGCATCAGCATTGCATTATTTTAAACTCGAAACATAGATAAATTATGAACAATAAT
>JAPFFJ010000543.1:0-10888 GCA_029204005.1 Salix udensis
GGGAGCGGTGGCGGTTGCGGTTGTGGTTGAAAATGGAGTTTTTAAAATGGAGTTTTAAAAATGGAGTTTTGAAAATGGAGTTTTTAAAAATGGAAAGTGTTTGGTTAAAACTGTGGTTGAGTTGAAAAAGGAGTTTTGGTGTTTGGTTACCAAACTTTACAAACTGCTTTTAACTTGTGAAATTACTTTAAAGGGTATATATATATATATATATATTATTATTTTTATAGTAATGGCTGATTTTTAATTTTTTTTTTATTTTTTAAAATATATTTTGACATTGATATATCAAAATAATTAATTTAAAGATTTATTTTTTTGATTTTTTTAAAAGCAAATTTAAAAGCACGAAAAATAATTGTGTTTAATTATTATTATTTTAATTATATTAAAAAAAATTAAAATAATTACATAATTATAGAATATAAATATATTTTTTTTAACCCTACCCACCCGAATCCCTACCCATTCCCATTCCCATTCCCATTCCCATCTTCCCAATTCTATTACCTGCGCCGCCCACTCCTTTCTCACCCTCTCTCTCTCATTGTCCTCCTATCACTCCTTGCCTCTTGGATTTTCCTCTACCTGTTTCGACCGTCGAACCAGCCTTTGGTTATTCTCGGCCGTTCATTCTCTGAACGTGAAACGTAGGGGATTCTTGTCGTCTCGACGATCTGTTGTTATTTTCTTGACTAGCGTAGGATCGCTCCTAATCTCTCGCTTCGATGGTTGGATTCGATTGTTGTTATTGCACAAACGTTGCCTTGCTCGCATTCCTCTCTCTTGTCCCTTCCGCTCCCTGCATACGCCTTCTCCGTCGGCATCCGTAAGCAACACTCCCTCTTCGCTCATTAAAAATCATTAAAGGTCAGAATGGGAAAAGATTTTTCAACGGATATATTGTTGTAGGCAGATGGTGAAACTCGTTTCAAAACGGCGATTGAAAAGCTCCTATTTCCAGCTTCTCCGAAATGGCGTTTTGATGGCATTTTTTGGTGGGCCCCACATGCTTTTAAATGGCGTTTTGATATTACCAAACACACTAACGGCACTAAACCTTCATTTGAAATGGAGTTTGGCAAACGTGCCGCCCTCCCAAACAGGTGCCTAGTGACGGTTCCTCCCATATAATTAGATTATGTTATTGAAACATATTGACTGTTTTTTTTTTATTAAATAAAGAATTGTTTTAAAACAAATAAAAATAATTTAGTCTAGTTTTTTGTAATCGAAATACTATTTTCTATGTTTAATTCCACTTGGAGTTGAGTGCAG
Source organism: Salix udensis (assembly GCA_029204005.1). Lineage (NCBI taxonomy): Eukaryota > Viridiplantae > Streptophyta > Magnoliopsida > Malpighiales > Salicaceae > Salix > Salix udensis. The sequence continues at coordinate 1,279 of JAPFFJ010000543.1, forward strand.
TCAGTAACCTGGTCTAGCCCGATGCGGCAAGGACACATTTCATTGGACCACTCACGTCGTGAGAGGGTGGTTTCCTATAAGCGAAATGTCAGGAGACGATCCTCTAAATTCATCTGTTTAAATCAATAGACAAAAAGGCTTAAACAATAAAAGTGTACAGAATTTGTTAATGTGGTGGTGTAGATGGTTTATATATAATTAATTAGAAAATCAAGGGATTTAGAAAAAAAAAAGTGGAAAACATTTGGTCCATGAAAATTCTCGTGTTTGAAATTTAAAAAGGAAGTCACAAACCAGAGTTGCATAAAAGTGATTTTATTTTGTGATTTCATTCTTTAAATTGAGCTTTATAATTTCTTTTTTGATTTGTTTGTTTATAGATTCTCAATCTCACAATCTACATTTAATAGATTAATTTGGGTTAATTTTAATTACTGTGTTTAATTGATTTGTTTTCAATTACATTCTTCAACAGTAACTTCATTGGGAATTGAGTATGATAATTTTGTTTTCTATAAAGTTATTACTGTCTCATGATTCGAGTAACAGGTTTAACAAATTAATTCAAGTTGATCAAGGTTAATTTAATATATTATAGTTTTAATATTTTTTTTAAAACTATCAACTTGATTCAAGTCAAACTATTTTTTGCTATTGATTATCGGGTTATATCTAAACATGACAAATCAAATAAATGATATTAGATTAATCCTAGATAGCTAAACAAAGTTACTTAACACTGGGATATATATATATTACCAAAACTCTAAACGGCGTGGGAAAATCCCTGTGTATTCCACTGTACACTGTTTCACAATCCACTGTGGATTGTGGCAGTGTACAGGCGAAATTAGCCTTGGTGCTCCGGCGTTGTGTGTATATTTTATGGGGGTATTTTCGGTTTTTGGCTTTTTTTTTTAATAGCCGCAATGTGCACAGTGTATTAACGAATCTGCCCCCCGAAAAAGACAAAATAGCGCACAGGACACAGGGGCGCCATCGGATTTTCACATTTTTGATGAACAGTGTGCTGACGGAAAAAGCCCCCGATAACGACAAAATTTTGCATAGTACACGGGGGCTGAGGCGTCCTTTCCCCTCCGGTATTTTCGTAAATACCAGTAGGGGCAGGCCTGTTTCGGTCATTCGCCAGGGGGACAGCTGGCGCTTCTCCAGCCCGCACCAGTAGCGTTCCACGCCAACGTGCCCTTGAGGCGGAGCGTGCGGCGTCTTCCCGGCGTTCGAAATGCACTTTCGCCGTGACAGAAGATGCGCCGGGATGTCCTCTATCCTCCGTCGCAGCGCGTTCACTAAAAGGATGTCCGGTTCACCCGCGGCGGATGGTTTTCTCTCCGACGTCGCCTTTCTCTCTCCTTCCGCCTCCAAATTCGGCTCCAGTCCCTAATGTTGGTGTGAAGTTCAGTTTGGTCCCTGCGGTTTTGATTTCGTTTTTATTACTGATTTCTTCAAATTAAAGTTTTATTATTTTCAATTGTGCCCTGCAATTAAAACTGATTATATAAGAAAGTTTTATTTCAGTCCTTATAGTTTTGATTTTGTATTTCTTTTTTATTCCTTCAATTATTCCGGTACGAATGTTTTGATTTCTTTGATTTGGTCCTCCAATTGAAATTGTTAATATATGCAAAGTTTGATTTCAGTCCCTCTTCTTCTAATTTTTCTCTAAAATGACAGCAATTGTCATTATTTATTTTTGGTCCTCCAAGTAATTTTTTTTTAATTTTCTCCTTCAATTAGAATGATTTTTATATATGTCATTTTTCATTTCAATCTTTATTCTTTTAATTTTTTTTTTATATTAATTCATTTGGTTTCTTTTATTCTTTAACAATGTTTAAAAATTTAATCCCTTTATATTTGATTTTCATTTCAGTCCTTATACTTTTATTTTTTTATATTTCTAGAATAATCCCTACTTTTGTCCATGTATATATAAATGTATTTAACACAATAATAATAATAATAATAATAATAATAATAACAATAATAACAATAATAATCATAATTTAATTATTTTTCATTCTTACTCTTATGTTGTTATTTTTCCCTCCTGATAATTTGATAAATTTTTTCTTTCCAGTGATAGCAATGATAAAATTTTTTTTAAAAGTTTCTTGGATATTTTTAGTCTTTCATTTATTTTTGTTTCTTTCATTATTAACATAATAATAATAATTATTATAATAAGAATAATAATAATAGTGATTATTATTAATATTATAATAATAGTGATTATGTATTATATTATTATAATAATAGTGATTATTTATTCTTTCACAATAAGAATAATAATAATAATAATTTTTAATTAGTTTTTCTTGCTTGCTGTTTTGTTCATGCTTTTTATTTTTTTCCCTCGGTATAATTTAATAATTTTTATTGTTTTTATTCTAGCGGCAATAATATTTTAGATGTTAAGACTCTGATGTTGCTATTGTTATAATATTTTAAATTAATATTGCTTCCTGTTCCCTTTTGTTTTTTATTTGCTCCTTCTATTAATTGATTTGTATAATTTTATTATCTGCACAATAATAATTTCGGTATGTTTTTTTTCTTATTCAAATATGTTGCTCTTTTTTCTAATGTTGGTGCGCGCTCTTTTGTGATCGTTTATGACGCAATACCTAGATTCTAAAAGATATAATCTATGCTTACGTTACAAACTGAACTCAAAATTTCCAACATGTTATCTTTTAATCTATAATTTTTATTTACTTATATCATATAAATTTATCATTGTAGATTTAATTATGTTAAATTATATACAAAAAAATACCCGCGGCAACGCGCGGGCAAGTTGCTAGTATATATATATAGAGGCACTGATCTAGTACACAAATATATACACATATATAGAGGCAATGATCTAGTACACAAATAAATTAGAAGAGTATCACTGGAATAATCAATAATTTCACAAAAATCGAAGGAAATACCAAGGGTTCTGCAAAACAAATGGTGAGCAATGATCCGTACAAGTAATGGGAATATAAAGATAGGAGCACATCTTCCAATACACTATTGTGAATATACTAAGGGTTCTGTGTTATCGATATCAAAATGAGCTACCTGATGGAAAGGAACGGGTTAGTTAGCCTGATGCTTGAAGCGTGCCTTTCAAGGCAGTATCTCCATTAATTAATTACCCCTTCGTGTCAATCCTTTCATCGTTGGATCATCATTTCAAAAGGTATTTGGAGATTGGACCACCTTTTGTGATTGAGTCTTTAGATTTGCATGCTAATCCAGTGGACAAAAATCATGCCACGAAGCGAAGTTCAGAGGTTCTTTCAAGAAGAACGTCCTCTCACATGTGCCATATATTATAAAAAATTAGGGTTCAGTACGTACCAGGATCAGAGAAATTAAAAAAAAGGAGAATGTCTTTCATATTCTTGTAGGGAGCGGGGTATTTTCTATGGATTATAAGAGGGAATGAGTTGATGTACTGGTTGCTATCAGAGAAGAAAACGACTACGACTGGATATATATATATTTATATATCAAGGTGGAAATTGAAAGCTGGGGGCCATAGCTAGAGCGGCAAGAAAAGCTGATTCTGGGAATTTGAACCATGAACAGTCTGCTCAAGGTTCGGTCATGAAAATCATCGAACTCCCACCTGCGCTTTGATACTATTAAAGTCGAATTCTCATTGAGCTTAAGGTTTAGCTTTTGAAAGCTTCGGTTTCTTACACGCACCATTCTCCAAGTCCCAACTCCCACCTTACCACCTTTGCATTGATATTTTGCGCTCAAAAGGGCTCCCATTTCACAGCCGGAAAGCAAATTATAGGTCTCAAAATGAAGGTAAGTAATTTGTATATCATTGAGAGGCCTGCTTCTCCTTTCGAATCCGTCTACATATATATATTAATGGTGTTTTGATGAGAGGTTTTGTTTGGTTGCTTGCAGCTATTCAGTTGGATGCAAAATAAGATTAATGGCAAACAAGGGAACAGCAGAAAACCAGACACAGTGCTTTCAGCTACTCGTAAGTATTGTTCCAACCCTTCAATTTAATGGAAGTGTTCTTGTTGAAGAGTTCTTCCTTTGATCCTTCTTCATACTCTTTTTTTTTTCATGTTTGTTTCAGCATTTCGGTTGTTTAATATTATTTTTCTAAGCCAATGTATCCACACTAGGAGACATGAAATACTATAATATATCTCTTTTTTTATATATATATAATCCTAGTTGAAATGCATACTACTGATAAGCGCAAATACTTATTAGCAAATCAACTAGTGTGGATTCGGAAGGGGGGGAAACAGCAAGGATGGAATTGATAAATATTGAACATTTTGTACGAATTGCAAATTCACCCCTTCTATAATTGAAAATTTTACTTTTAGCCTTTTACTTTTTTATTCGTTTTCCCTTCTCAGCATATGTTTGCATCTTAAATTTATCGCTCCATTGTTTTCTCTTGTCGATTGGACAGACCATGTGAAACAAGAGTCCCGAGAGGAATTCAGCGACTGGCCTCGTGGCCTGCTAGCAATTGGAACATTTGGCAACAACGAACTTCGAGACAATAATGAAATCCAAGATGCTGAAGGGGACCCTTCCCCGTCCGATGATCTACAAGATTTCACACCTGAAGAAATTGGAAAATTGCAGAAAGAGTTGACAAAGCTTTTAACAAGAAAGCCATCTTCGCAAGATAAGGAAAAGGAAATTGCAAATCTTCCATTGGATAGATTTCTCAATTGTCCATCAAGTTTGGAGGTTGATAGAAGAATCAGTAATACAGCAATAAGTGATGTGGATAAACACGAGGATGATATTGAGAGGACAATCAGTGTTATACTTGGAAGATGCAAAGACATTTGTGAAAAATATAATAAGAAGAAAGATATCGGGAAGAAATCCATCTCTTTCCTTCTCAAGAAGATATTTGTTTGTACAAGTGGGTTTGCTCCCCAACCAAGTTTGAGAGATACACTTCACGAATCAAGAATGGAGAAGGTATACTCGCAAACTCAAGCTTACTTTATCCACCAATCGGTTTGCATTTAGTCATGACAAATCCAAACATTTCTTCATGCCAAAACTATTTCAGTACAGTTTTTTCGACTAGTTTAGCTAGGGTACCAATAGAAGAGTGCCACACACTTGCAGAATTGGTTTACACGGCTGCTGAATGTTGCTGTTGTTGTGCTTGCAAACAGCTTTTGAGAACATTGCTTCACAAGAAGATCAACCCACAGAGTACTTCCCGGGCATCATCAATGAAGAAATATATTGAGGACAAGAGTACTCCGAAGAAGGACAAAGAAGATGATGAAAAGCGGGACAAGAACAGTAATGGATTTAAATGGGTCAAGACAGATTCAGAATGTAAGTTATTTTATTTATTTATCAAGACTTGTAAAACCATGTAAAATCATACATATATATCCAATTCTAATATTAATTGCTGATCTTGTTTTCCAATTTTAATGCAGATATTGTACTAGAGATTTAAATCTTCGTGCTATTAAAGGATTCGTGTTACAAGGTATGTAAATGAAGATCCTTTTTCTCAGCTTTGTTCAAACTTCAAATATCAAAATTGGCTTCCATTCTATCCCAATGAACATTCACATCATCAAGGCAATTTGATTTCTGACATAAATGCTAAACCACTCAGATTCCAGATTCAAATGTGGATCGAAGCTCGTGAGATGCTTGGAATTATGAACTAAAGAGATGAAATTTCAAGACCATAAAAGCCATCAATAATGTGAGGGTGGATTCATGAGGACAAGAAGAGCTTTTTTTGATCAAGAATGTCACTAGCTATCATATAGTTTACGGTGCTTCCACGACCGTTTCCCCTTCTTTTTTCCATGTTTGCGTTTTGAATTCATGGCATCACATGTTAATAGAGGATTATTGTCCATGGATTGCTGTGGCCTGTATGTAATGAATGTAACACTAAAGTTTTTATGGCCTATTATCTAAACTCTAAGATCAAATAAATTAAACTTATTGGGTTCGAGATCAAATTCAATAAAAAATCTCAATCCAAATATATCTCGTGGTTTTTTTTTCAATATAATTTTACCTAAGAGTATTTTATATAATTTTTATATTAATTCTCTTAAAATACTTTTTAGATAAAAAAATATTTGAGATAAATTGCTTTTGATTTATCTATAAAAAGTCACAAAAGCCACCGAATAAAACACAGAGAAGAAGACAAACAAAAATAACAAATATAGACTATAAATCAAGCATAAATATTTGAAGGTTCTCTCAAAGAAATTCATGTCCATGAAAATAATCAGTCCTTTTCTTTATAAAATCAAACCATGAATATAAAGTTTTTTCCTTTACCGAACCAAATCAAGTTAAGAAATTATATGGCTAAAACTCTTAGGCTAATGTGAATTGTCTTTGTTTAATAGAGGATTATTGTCCAATGATTGCTTTGGCTTGTTTTTTTTTTTTTTTTTTTTTTTTTTTTGATTCGAGGAAACCTCACCTCTCGGAAAACACACTTTGTGAGTCCATGTGAACGAGTAAAACCTCGGCTATCCCAAACTCTTATAAGAGAGGCACACCCTAACTCGAACTCGAGACTTGCTGTACAAATCTCAAGCCCTTTACCACCACGTCACGCCTCTTAAGGATGCTTTGGCTTGTATGTAATGAATATAACACTAAAGTTTCTATGCCTATTATCCAAACTCTTTAAGATCAAAGAAGTTAGATTTATTGGGTCCGAGATCAAATTAAATAAAAAATCTCAATCCAAATATATCTCGTAGTTTTTTTTCCAGTATTGTTTTAAGTAAGAGTATTTTATATAATTTTTATATTAATTATTCTAAAATACTTTCTAGATAAAAAAAAAATATTTGAGATAAATTGCATTTGATTTATCTATAAAAAGCCACCGAAACAAACACAAAGAAAAGAAAAAGACAAACAAAGATAACAAATATAGACTAAAAATCACGCATAAATATTTGGAGGTTCTCTCAAAGAAATTCATGTCCAATAAAATAATCATAGTCCTTTGTTTTATCAAATCAAACCATGAATATAATTTTTTTCCTTTATTGAATCAAATCAAGTTAAGATCTTATATGGTTAAGGCTTTCAGGCTAATGTAAATAATCTTTGTTTTTAACAGATCAAAATAAGTTAAGAGATCATATGGTTAAATCTTTCGAGTTTGTGTGAATATTCTATCTTTATCAAATCAAAGCAAATCAAGTTAAGATTTCATACGGTTAAAGCTTTTAAACTCGTGTGGATATCTTCTCATCCAAAACAAGATGTTTGCCAATTCTTAAGTTACTAAAATGGATTTTTTTTAGCCACTCGTCCAAGGACTTAGTTTGAAAAGTCCAAGTTGTTTTTTCTATGGAGAAGAAATTTTAGAAGAGAAAAAAAAGTAATTTCCTCAAAATATGAGTTTGCAGACTTTTTTTTTTCAAGATCTACAAGAAGAGATTGAGATTTTATAATATAACTCAAACTTAAGCATGCAACCAAAGTCTAAATCTCATTCTATGACTTCTTCCAAGCGAAGATAGAGAGATTACTTATCCTCATCTGATTTTAACTCTTAAATGCCAGTTATGGTGCCAAGGCATCATTTTTTAAGGATTATGTCTATCAGATGTCTATTGAAATAGAATATCTTAAAAAAATATCAATGAAAATGATGTTTAGATTGCTATGATGATGGATCAACTAGAAAAGCAAGACCTATCAGCTGGAAACATCCAAAGGATTAAAGATCCATTGAGGAATAATGCTTGTTAAAGTCCTTCAGAAAAACAAGATGCTAATAAAGAGCAGTAAAAACAAGAGAAACATGATTGAACAGTAATATAAAATACCATTGAGGATGCTAGTAGATCATTAATAGGATCACTTACTTTGTAATAATTATAACATATAATTTCCGATACTATTCATCATTAGTATGGAGATGCTCCCTAATCTTCTCTTGTGTATGCCAAGTCGTACTTTAAGTGTATCAATAAAATAAGGATACCACCAAACTATAAACCTCTAAAGTTCCAATAATTTAAAGGTAAAGGTAATCTGAAGCAATATATTACTTATTTTATTAAAACTTGTAATAATGTAGAAACCTACAAAGACATGATTAATTATGCAGTTTATATAGTCCCCATAAATAGTCGTGTTTAACTAGCACTAAGATTATTATTGAAAGATAGATGTAATCAATTGGAGCTAGAGTTCTTAACTCGCATTTACAACACTAATTGAATTGCAAACTTCCTAAAACTTACATGTACTAAGCAAATGAATTAAGAGCCAATCTTGTATCACATTGAGAGATGAAATAACTTAGTTTTTAGTTGAAAAAGAAGATAAACAAAGCCTTTTTCATAAACATATATGTCTAGGGAATATAATGGGTGTTGTTTTATAATCTCTAAAGGAATATGCCATTCACTTTTAAACATCTTGTTATAAAAGCCCATGATTTGGAGATTCAAATAGCAAAACATCAAAATAATCCTCGTGATAAGAGGAAAACAAATAAAGAATTTAAAAATGATACAAAACAAAGAAAATTAAAGTAAGTCATTATTGTCTCAACTACACCTATAAAAGTTTTTAGCCAAAAGACAAACCAAATAAAAAATTGAAGAGAAATTAAAAAATAAACAAGAAAGGAAAAAAAATCCATTTTATCCTTGATACTAATGATTTATCCAATCATTTATCATAAAGAGTACTTTTTGTTCAATTCAAAGTGGAGGAGATAAAGAAAATAACATGGGTATATCGAGGAACATCATTGTATAAGTTAACAAAAAACAAAACTTGAGGTTATATAATCATCCTTATAATTTAATAATAAAATTGGAAATGGTATACTTTTATTTATAAAAAGAAAAAAATATAAAAGATATTTTTTGCCAAACATTATTGAAAAAATATCATAAAGGTGGAATTGACTGGATGAGAATCTTCTGATAACAATTTTATACATAAGCATGATGATGAAGGATAAATCATAGTAAAAAGATATATTTTAAGCCATCTGACTTTATCAGTCACTAAGGTAGCTCCACTTAGAAGGATGACTGTGAAGAAGGTGATGAAGTTTTGAAGTCTAAAATGTAGATAAATCGTATGAAAGATTGGCTCATCAATGTCTTCTCCAAGGAAAAAAGAGTTGGGTAATACAACAAGAAAGTCTGCCACTCTTAAAGAGTATTTTCCAAGATAAAATTATTATGGATAATGTAGTTAGTGACTGGTGGGCAAAAAGAGAAACTAACAACTATAAAAGAACTTTCTCTAAATAAAAGTAATTTTTTTTAAAAAAAAGATACAATAAATATAATTATGAAAGGAATTGTATTAAAGTCAGAGAATAGTTTATCAAACACAACTTTGTTTGGGAAAATAAAGCTTTTTCTAAAAGCTCAATGGACTCTCTCTTAAGTCTTTTTTTGCCCTAAAATTCTAGAAAAAAATTATTCTTAATGGTTGATGATGTAACCAATGTTGATTTTTTAACAATAATTTCATTCTTAGATAAGGATTTGCAACAAAATCACATAATAATCCACTTTGTATAAGCATGTATGTCCCATACCAA
>JAPFFJ010000544.1:0-10874 GCA_029204005.1 Salix udensis
GTTTTAGAATTACACGAGCTGATTTGCCAGCTTCGTTGGATTTTTTTATCTATATAAAAAATTGATTGATTTTATAAATATTGTATTTTGGTATTTTAATATTTAATTAGTATAATTGTAACTGATAAAATTTGTTAAAAATAGTTTTTTTCAACCAAAATGTGATTGAATATTGCTATTGCTAAAATTTTTTTGCTAAAATTTGTTAGAAAATTTGCTAAGAAGGTGAAATGATTTATTAGAAATTTGTTGTCACGGATACTCTGGTAAAAAAAAGAAAATAAGAAACCCAGTAAAAAAAGAACAACTGACTTGGACACTAAAAAATACATGTGAAAAAAATGTCACAGTTTCTTAAAAGGACAAAAAAAGAGTCTACAATATAAATTTAACTTCAAAGCCAAAGTTTTTTTTATAAGATTTATTCATCTATTATTGTATTAAATATATTTAAGAATACCGATATTAAGTTTTTTTTTGCAAGAAATTGTAGGTTATTTTTTTTCTCTCTCTATATATTTTTAGGCGATAATATTAAATAAATATTAAACACATATACTTAGTCTCACATACTATATAGTGTGATCGAAATGGAAAGTGATTTTTATATTTTTTTAATTGTAGATAACCTAGGTAAATTTGTAAAAAAAAATATGAGTTGCCTTTTTTCCCCAATAATATTAGATCTGACACATTATAAATAAAAATATTGTAATTTTTTTTAAAAAATAAATATAATTTTTTTTCGTGCTATAATTACTTATTTATCGTCTAAAAAGAACGGTATAGTTGAAACGGAAAGTGCCTCATATATTTTTTAATTGTAGATAATCTAGGCAAATTTGTTTACCTTGTGTTTTTTTTAGCTGTATTTTTTCCCAGGTAATATTAGATCTTAAATATTAAAAATCTAATTTTTATATTTTTTTGAAGAAATAAACTTGAACAAAAGAGCAAAACATTAAAATTCAAAGCCAGATTTTTTTTTATTTTATAAAATTTATTCATCATATTATTATATTAAATGTATTTGAGAATGCTGATATTAATTTTTTTCCTGCAAAAAATTCGAGGTCATTTTTTTTATCTCTTTATATATTTTTAGGCGATAATATGGAATAAATATTAAAACATATAATAATGACTTGTTTGCCGTTTTAAAGGAACAGTGGAATCGAGACAAAAATGACTTGTATCGTTTTTTAATTGTAGATAACCTAGGTAAATTTGTCTATTTTTTGTTCTTGAGTTGTTTTTTATCCCCAGTAATATTAGATATAAAATGACTATTGCTATTATTGCAAAAACAATAAAAATTATCAAATTATCCCGAAAGAAAAAACACTCAAAAACATTAACAAAAGAGTAAGCAAGAAAAAAATATATTATTATTATTATTATTAATCTTATTATTATTATTATTATTATTATTATTATGAATGAAAGTGGAGAAATAAATAAAAGAAAAAAAATCGATGGAAATCTAAAACCAGACAAATAGAAAACAAATTCAAAATAAAAATTCTTAGGAAAAACATAGCAATTATTTGATAAGCATTAAAAAATTAAAAATTTAAGGGCTAAATTGAAAATGAACTAAACAGGGATTTAAATTATAAATCAAAAGTTGAAGGGCTGAAATGAAAATCACATTTATTATCAATTTTAATCCAATGACAAAATTGCAAAAATTCAAACCTGTGTACCGACTTTATTGACCTATTTGGACCCAATCCGGAAATAAAAAGTTGCACGACCGAAGTGCAAGGTGCACATTTAATTAATTTCAACCTGACGGACCAAATCGAATCAAATTAAAACTAATGTAATAGAAGTGAAAGGTGCAGGAAAACAAATTGCAAGTTGAGGGACCGAAGTGCACAAGTAAAAAACACGGGGGCCTCTCCTGCACTTTGACGTGCAGAAGAGAGAGAGAAACGTTGCCACCATCTTCATCCGTATATTCAGAAAACCGTGTATGATAGAAGAAGTCAAATCTGACATGTGGTTGCTTGAAAATCAGATTCCAATCTTCATTCTTGACGACTTGCTCAAGCTTGTCGAAATACGGATCCAGGGTTCTGTCGGATATACCATGATTGAGCTTACTCGTACTTTCTTTTCATGCACATTTGGGGATTCATGGGTGCCAAAAGACATTTTGGAGCAAATCGGTTCCTCTGAAGTGGAGCATTTTGGTGACTTTGTCTGCAGCCAAAAAAGAGGAAACAGAGAAAGCGTCTTGAAACTCGAACCACGCCAAGTGCAATGGAGCTCCATCAATCTGGAGTCAAGTTTCAGTCGGGGTCCAGCAAAGCACTGTTTGACCTAAACTTCGATTTTGAGAACGGGATACTAGAAATACCACCACTGTTTTCCGTGGATAGCACAGAGATGTTATTTAGAAACCTCCAAGCCTTTGAGCAATGCCAATACCGTGGTGGCTGCGTAGGTGACTATATCGCTACCATCAATTTCCTTGTCCGTGCTCCTAATGCTGTAGAAATACTTGCTAAGAAAGGATTTATTGATAATTGGTTCGGTAACAACTGTCTCTCTTTCATTTCCGAAACAACAACGACCGTATATTCAGTAAACCGTGGACGATAGAAGAAGTCAAATCTAACATGTGCTTGTTTGAAAATCAGATTCCATTCTTCATTCTTGACGACTTGCTCAAGATGCCGAAATACGGATCCAGGGTTCTGCCGGATATTCCATGATTGAGCTTACTCGTGTTTTTTTTCATGCGCATCTGAGGATTCATGGGTGCCAAAGGACATTTTGGAGCAAATCGGTTCCTCTGAAGTGGAGCATTTTGTTGACTTTGTCTGTAGCCAAAAAAGCGGAAACAGAGAAAGCGTCTTGAAACTCGAACCACGCCAAGTGCAATGGAGCTCCATCAATCTGGAGTCAAGTTTCAGTCGGGGTCTAGCGAAGCACTGTTTGACATAAACTTCGATTTTGAGAACGGGATACTAGAAATACCACCACTGTTTTCCGTGGATAGCACAGAGATGTTATTTAGAAACCTCCAAGCCTTTGAGCAATGCCAATACCGTGGTGGCTGCGTAGGTGACTATATCGCTACCATCAATTTCCTTGTCCGTGCTCCTAATGATGTAGAAATACTTGCTAAGAAAGGAATTATTGATAATTGGCTCGGTAATAACTGTATCTCTTTCAGTTCCGAAGCAACAACGACCGTATATTCAGTAAACCGAGGACGATAGAAGAAGTCAAATCTGACATGTGCTTGCTTGAAAATCAGATTCCATTCTTCATTCTTGACGACTTGCTCAAGCTTGCCGAAATACGGATCCAGGGTTCTGCCGGATATACCATGATTGAGCTTACTCGTGTTTTCTTTTCATGCGCATTTGGGGATTCATGGGTGCCAAAGGACATTTTGGAGAAAATCGGTTCCTCTAAAGTGGAGCATTTTGTTGACTTTGTCTGCAGCCAAAAAAGCGAAAACAGAGAAAACGTCTTGAAACTCGAACCACGCCAAGTGCAATGGAGCTCCATCAATCTGGAGTCAAGTTTCAGTCGGGGTCCAGCGAAGCACTGTTTGACATAAACTTTGATTTTGAGAACGGGATACTAGAAATACCACCACTGTTTTCTGTGGATAACACAGAGATGTTATTTAGAAACCTCCAGGCCTTTGAGCAATGTAAATACCGTGGTGACTGCGTAGGTGACTATATCGCTATCATCAATTTCTTTGTCCGTGCTCCTAATGATGTAGAAATACTTGCTAAGAAAGGAATTATTGATAATTGGCTCGGTAACAACTGTCTCTCTTTCATTTCTGAAGCAACAACGACCGTATATTCAGTAAACCGTGGATGATAGAAGAAGTCAAATCTGACATGTGCTTGCTTGAAAATGAGATTCCATTCTTCATTCTTGACGACTTGCTCAAGCTTGTCGAAATACGGATCTAGGGTTCTGCCGGATATTCCATGATTGAGCTTACTCGTGTTTTCTTTTCATGCGCATTTGGGGATTCATGGGTGCCAAAGGACATTTTGGAGCAAGTCGGTTCCTGTGAAGTGGAGCATTTTGTTGACTTTGTCTGCAGCCAAAAAAGCGGAAACAGAGAAAGCGTCTTGAAACTCGAACCACGTCAAGTGCAATGGAGCTCCATCAATCTGGAGTCAAGTTTCAGTCGGGGTCCAGCAAGGCACTGTTTGACATAAAATTCGATTTTGAGAACGGGATACTAGAAATACCACCACTGTTTTCTATGGATAGCACAAAGATGTTATTTAGAAACCTCCAAGCCTTTGAGCATTATCAATACCGTGGTGGCTGCGTAGGTGACTATATCGCTACCATCAATTTCCTTGTTTGTGCTCCTAATGATGTAGAAATACTTGCTAAGAAAGGAATTATTGATAATTGGCTCGGTAACAACTGTCTCTCTTTCATTTCCAAGCAACAACGACCGTATATTCAGTAAACCGTGGACGATAGAAGAAGTCAAATCTGACATGTGCTTGCTTGAAAATCAGATTCCATTCTTCATTCTTGACGACTTGCTCAAGCTTGCCAAAATACGGATCCAGGGTTCTGGCGGATATTCCATGATTGTGCTTACTCGTGTTTTCTTTTCATGCGTATTTGGGGATTTATGGGTGCCAAAGGACATTTTGGAGCAAATCGGTTTCTCTGAAGTGGAGCATTTTGTTGACTTTGTCTGCAGCCAAAAAAGCGAAAACAGAGAAAGCGTCTTGAAACTCGAACCACGCCAAGTGCAATGGAGCTCCATCAATCTGGAGTCAAGTTTCAGTCGGGGTCCAGCGAAGCACTGATTGACATAAAATTCGATTTTGAGAAGGGATACTAGAAATACCACCATTGTTTTCTGTGGATAGCACAAAGTTGTTATTTAGAAACCTCCAAGCCTTTGAGCAATGTCAATACCGTGGTGGCTGCGTAGGTGACTATATCGCTACCATCAATTTCCTTGTCCGTGCTCCTAATGATGTAGAAATACTTGCTAAGAAAGGAATTATTGATAATTGGCTCGGTAACAACTGTCTCTCTTTCATTTCCGGAGCAACAACGACCGTGTATTCAGTAAACCGTGGACGATAGAAGAAATCAAATCTGACATGTGCTTGCTTGAAAATCAGATTCCATTTCTTGACGACTTGCTCAAGCTTGTCGAAATACGGATCCAGGGTTCTGCCGGATATTCCATGTTTGAGCTTACTCGTGTTTGTTTTCATGCGCATTTGGGGATTCATGGGTGCCAAAGGATATTTTGGAGCAAATCGGTTCCTCTAAAGTGGAGCATTTTGTTGACTTTGTCTGCAGCCAAAAAAGCAGAAACAGAGAAAGCGTCTTGAAACTCGAACCACGCCAAGTGCAATGGAGCTCCATCAATCTGGAGTCAAGTTTCAGTCGGGGTCCAGCGAAGCACTGTTTGACATAAACTTCGATTTTGAGAACGGGATACTAGAAATACCACCACTGTTTTCTGTGGATACCACAGAGATGTTATTTAGAAACCTCCAAGCCTTTGAGCAATGCCAATACCGTGGTGGCTGCGTAGGTGACTATATCGCTACCTTCAATTTGCTTGTCCGTGCTCCTAATGATGTAGAAATACTTGCTAAGAAAGGAATTATTGATAATTGGCTCGGTAACAACTGTCTCTCTTTCATTTCCGAAGCAACAACGACCGTGTATTCAGTAAACCGTGGACGATAGAAGAAATCAAATCTGACATGTGCTTGCTTGAAAATCAGATTCCATTTCTTGACGACTTGCTCAAGCTTGCCGAAATACGGATCCAGGGTTCTGCCGGATATTCCATGATTGAGCTTACTCGTGTTTTCTTTTCGATTTTGAGAACGGGATACTAGAAATACCACCACTGTTTTCTGTGGATACCACAGAGATGTTATTTAGAAACCTCCAAGCCTTTGAGCAATGCCAATACCGTGGTGGCTGCGTAGGTGACTATATCGCTACCATCAATTTCCTTGTCCGTGCTCCTAATGATGTAGAAATACTTGCTAAGAAATGAATTATTGATAATTGGCTCGGTAACAACTGTCTCTCTTTCATTTCCGAAGCAACAACGACCGTATATTCAGTAAACCGTGGACGATAGAAGAAGTCAAATCTGACATGTGCTTGCTTGAAAATCAGATTCCATTCTTCATTCTTGACGACATGCTCAAGCTTGCCGAAATACGGATCCAGGGTTCTGCCGGATATTCCATGATTGAGCTTACTCGTGTTTTTTTTTCATGCGCATTTGGGGATTCATGGGTGCCAAAGGACATTTTGGAGCAAATCGGTTGCTCTGAAGTGGAGCATTTTGTTGACTTTGTCTGCAGCCAAAAAAGCGGAAACAGAGAAAGCGTCTTGAAACTCGAACCACGCCAAGTGCAATGGAGCTCCATCAATCTGGAGTCAAGTTTCAGTCGGGGTCCAGCGAAGCACTGTTTGACATAAACTTCGATTTTGAGAACGGGATACTAGAAATAACACCACTGTTTTCTGTGGATACCACAGAGATGTTATTTAGAAACCTCCAAGCCTTTGAGCAATGCCAATACCGTGGTGGCTGCGTAGGTGACTATATCGCTACCATCAATTTCCTTGTCCGTGCTCCTAATGATGTAGAAATACTTGCTAAGAAATGAATTATTGATAATTGGCTCGGTAACAACTGTCTCTCTTTCATTTCCGAAGCAACAACGACCGTATATTCGATGAAACCGTGGATGATAGAAGAAGTCAAATCGACATGTGCTTGCTTGAAAATCAGATTCCATTCTTCATTCTTGACTGACTTGCTCAAGCTTGCCGAAATACGGATCCGAGGGGTTCTACGGATATTCCATGATTGAGCTTACTCGTGTTTTCTTTTCATGCGCATTTGGGGATTCATGGGTGCCAAAGTACATTTTGGAGCAAATCGGTTGCTCTGAAGTGGAGCATTTTGTTGACTTTGTCTGCAGCCAAAAAAGCGGAAACAGAGAAAGCGTCTTGAAACTCGAACCACGCCAAGTGCAATGGAGCTCCATCAATCTGGAGTCAAGTTTCAGTCGGGGTCCAGCAAAGCACTGTTTGACATAAACTTATATTTTGAGAACGGGATACTAGAAATACCACCACTGTTTTCTGTGGATAGCATAGAGATGTTATTTAGAAACCTCCAAGCCTTTGAGCAATGTCAATACCGTAGTGGCTGCGTAGGTGACTATATCGCTACCATCAATTTCCTTGTCTGTGCTACTAATGATGTAGAAATACTTGCTAAGAAAGGAATTATTTATAATTGGCTCGGTAACAATGTTGTAGTTATGAGGGTTCTCCATGATCTTGACAGAGGAAATAGAGTTCACGAAGAAAAGTTTTGTAATGTTGATGTTATTGAATATCTGAATAAGTACTGCTAAAAGCGGAGGCACAGATATATTGCAGACTTGAAACATACTTATTTCCATAATTCATGGGTTTCCATCTCTGTTGCTGCAGGTGGGACTCTTCTGATACTCACTGTCATACAAGCAGTGTGTTCAGTCATTCAAGTTTGATAGGTTCTACCATTTCAAATTTTCAATCGTGCCCTACAAATTAAGGTGTGTTCTGCTTGTGTTTCCTGTGAGATTCTTATACATGTACTTCATGAAGGAAGAAGTTGACATGTTAAAAGTAGTTAGATTGTTGCTATTCTGTTAGCAAGTCTGTTATAACTGATAGCAGGTGCATTGTGCGTGTGTTTAGCACTGATAACATGAGATCAGTGTGTGTTGTTTGTAAGTCAAAGCTATATAAGCCAATGTAAATAATCAATAATCAAGCAAAGGAAATACATTTTACACAGTACATAAACTCTCTTCTTTCTACTTCCATTCTCTCCAAAACTACAGAGTATACTCTGTCAAAGTGGTATCAGAGCCTGAGAAGGAGATCAAAGATGGCAGAATCAAGCCACTTTGCACAGCCATGCATCCCTAAATTTGATGGAGATTACGAGCATTGGAGCATGCTCATGAACAACTTTCTTCTATCAAAAGAATACTGGAGTGTGATTGAAACAGGATTAAGAGAACCAGTAGTAGGTGAAGTTATGACAACAATGGAAAAGAAGAATTTAGAGGAGATTAAACTAAAAGATTTGAAGATCAAGAATTATTTGTTTCAATCTATAGACAAAACCATTTTGAAAACCATTGCTCAGATACTGCCAAACAGTTGTGGGACTCTATGAAGACCAAATACCAAGGAAATTGAAGAGTGCAGCGAGCTCAACTGCAAATTTTGAGGTGAAATTTTGAGGTATTGGAGATGAAACTTGGGGAATCAGTGACGAACTACTTTGGAAGAATATTACTAGTAGTAAATGACATGAGAAACTTGGGGGAAGACATGCCTGATGTGAAAATAGTTGAGAAAATTCTGAGAACTCTTACTGAAAATTTCAACTATATTGTCTGCTCAATCGAAGAATCAAATGATATAAACATGCTTACAGTTGATGAGCTACAAAGTTCATTAATTGTGCATGAACAGAAGTTCCAAAAATCCAGGGGAGAAGATCAAGTATTAAGAGTGTATGTAGACAGACTTGGGAGGAGAGGCAGAGGAAGAAGTGGATTTAGAGGAAGAGGCAGTGGGAGGTCATCTCAAATGATCAATAGAGCATCTCCAGCATTCAACAGAGCCATGATCGAATGCTTTAAGTGCCACAAGCTTGGGCATTTTCAATATGAATGCCCTAGCTTTAACAAGAAAGTCAATTATGCAAAATTGAAGTATGAAGATGAATTGTTGCTACTGGCACATGTTGATCTACATGAAAGAAACCTGGAAAATGAAGAAGACATGATGCTTATGACACAAGTTGATTTGCACATGGATAAATAACTGCCACCAAAAGAACTGGAAGATAAGGATAACATGTTGTTGATGACACAGGGTGAGGTGCAAAATGGCAGACAAAATAACTCATGGTTCTTAGACTCAGGGTGCTCGAATCACATGTGTTGGAATCAAGGTATGTTCACCAATCTTGATAGTTTCCAACACTCAGTAAAACTGGGCAATAACAATAGGATGAGTATGGTTAGAAAAGGTACTGTGAGGCTGCTACTGAATGGACTATGGTATGTAATCCAAGAGGTTTATTTCATACCAGAACTCAACAATAATCTCCTAAATCTAGGACAGCTTCAAGAGAATGGGTTGGCAATGTAGATCAAAGGTGGGATGTGCAAAATATTTCACCCCGAGAGGAGGCTGATTATTCAAACCAAAATAAGGATAAACATGATGTTTATACTGCAGACACAAAATCAGGAGACCTTTATTGATCACAAGTGTTTGCATGCAAACACTCAAGACCTCTTGCATCTATGGCACAGGCGCTACGGCCACTTGAGTCATACAAGGCTGCAAGCACTGCAAGGAAAGAAGATGGTCCTTGGTCTTCCATAGTTTCAAGTCTCAAACATAGTATGCACAGAATGTATTTCTAGCAAACACCACAGAGACACAATACCAAAAAGGGCAGTATGGAAAGCAGCACAGCCACTAGAACTTATCCATGCAGACATATATGGGCCGATAACACCAATATCTAACAGTGGCAAGAAATACATACTATGTTTCATTGATGATTACAGCCGCAAAGCATGGGCATATCTGCTAGTTGAGAAGAGGGAGGCAGTGCAACACTTCAAAGACTTTCAGAAGTCAGTGGAGAAGGAGAAAGGGGTGTTCATTAAGTGTTTACGAACTGATAGAGGAGGTGAATTCACATCAAATGAATTCAATGAATTCTGTAAACACAATGGCATCAGGAGACAATTGACTGCATCGTACATACCTCAACAGAATAGGTGGCAAAGAGGAAGAACCGAACCGTGATGAACATGGTTCGGTGCATGCTAGCAGATAAAAGGGTTCCAAAGAATTTCTGGGCTGAAGCAGTTCATTGGACATTTTATGTTCTAAATAGGTGTCCAACATCAGCAATTAAAGAAGTTACACCACATGAAGCTTGGAGTGGAATCAAGCCTACAGTAGAGCATTTTCGAGTATTTGGATGTCTTGCTCATGCTCATATTCCAGCAGCAAAGAGGGGAAAGCTAGACAGCAGAAGCACCCTGTGCATAATGCTTGGAATAAGCAAGGAAACAAAGGGATATAGACTTTATGATCCCATAGCTAAATTAGTGGTTGTGAGTAGGGATGTGGTATTTGAGGAAGACAAGGAGTGGGATTGGAGTATGGAGCATCAGCATCAGGAGGGAATTCCAGCAGAAGTGGATTATGGAGAAAATGAAGAAATAAGAATGAGTGAAGAAGCAATTCATGAAAGGGGAAATACTGATGGCAAGAGTGGCAAGGAAGGTTGCAATATGGATGAACAAAATACAGAAATCAGGGCTGAGAACAATGGAGTGGAACCTGGTGGAGATGAAGGGAGAGTGGGAGTGACACATGTTGCAGAGGTAGAGACTGCAGAGGCTGTAGAGGAAGATACTGCAGATGGAGTGAATTCTGGATCAATTCCAGCCGAGAGAAGGATAGGGCATACCCCTACATGGATGAGTGATTATGTTGATGGAGAAGGCCTAAGTGAAGATGAAGCTTACATAGCACAGGTAGTGGCAGCTGAGGACCCATTTTACTTTGAATAAGCTAGTAAAGGAGGCAAGCCATGGAACATGAAATTGCAGCCATTGAGAAGAATGGAACATGGACCCTGATTGACCTTCCAATAGGGGCTAAGAAGATTGGAGTCAAATGGATGTACAAGACAAAAAATGATTTAAAAATATTAAAAATTTTGATTTAAAATAATAAAAATTATTTATGTTTTAAATATTTTTGGAACG
>JAPFFJ010000545.1:0-10853 GCA_029204005.1 Salix udensis
ATAATAATAATAATAATTATAATTATAATTATAATTATTATTATTATTATATTAATAATAATAATTATATTATAATTATAATTATTAATATAATAATAATAATTATAATTATAATTATAATTATTATTATTTTATTATAATTAAATTATAATTATAATTATAATTATAATTATAATTATAATTATAATTATAATTATATATATTATTATTATAATAATAATAATAATTATAATTATAATTATATTATAAATATTAATAATAATAATTATAATTATAATTATAATTATTATTATTAATAATAATAATAATAATAATTATAATTATAATTTATTATTATTATTATTATATTAATAATTAACAGCCAGAAAATAACAAGGCAAAAGAACAGAACCTGGCAAAAAATAGAAATATGATGAAATTCCAATTGGTACCAATGAAAGAAGGCTGGGTTCAAAAACTCAAATCATAAATGTCATTTGATAGCACAATGTGTTACAATTAGAAGAGAGGAGTCGAAACTCAAGGTATAGCTGCTACTTGGTACTGTTAAGAACCAAATTAAGAACAATTAAAACATTTGTATAAACAAATCAAAGGAACAGAAAAAAATCGAAAATGAGACTCATCAGTCAGGGATCAATTTGACCGAAAATCCAAGGCTAACACCCCTCCAAAAACCAAGTTCAACCATGTTTGGGAGAAAAAAGTGTATTACCCATAAATTTGAAGTCTAATACCAACTAAAAGCTCTTGGATATGAACAAGGTTAGAAATATAAGTATAATACTCATTTAAATGGGGCTCGTCGAGTCGGGGATCAATTTGTCAGAAAATCCAAGGCTAACACCCCCTCCAAAAAACCAAGTTCAACCATGTTTGGGAGAAAAGTGTATTACCCATAAATTTGAAGTCTAATACCAACTAAAAGGGTCTTGTATATGAACAAGGTTAGAAATATAAGGCTAATACTCATTTAAATGGGGGCTCGTCGAGTCAGGGATCAATTTGTCCAGAAAATCCAAGGCTAACACCCCTCCAAAAACCAAGTTCAACCATGTTTGGGTGAAAAAGTGTATTACCCATAAATTTGAAGTGTAGTACCAACTAAAAGGGTGTTGTATATGAACAAGGTTAGAAATATAAGGCTAATACTCATTTAAATGGGGCTCGTCGAGTCGGGATCAATTTGGCCGAAAATCCAAGGCTAACACCCCCTCCAAAAAACCAAGTTCAACCATGTTTGGGGAGAAAACGTGTATTACCCATAAATTTGAAGTCTAATACCAAACTAAAAGCTCTTGGATATGAACAAGGTTAGAAATATAAGGCTAATACTCATTTAAATGGGGCTCGTCGAGTCGGGGATCAATTTGACCGAAAAATCCAAGGCTAACACCCCCTCCAAAAACCAAGTTCAACCATGTTTGGGAGAAAAGTGTATTACCCATAAATTTGAAGTCTAATACCAACTAAAAGGGTCTTGTATATGAACAAGGTTAGAAATATAAGGCTAATACTCATTTAAATGGGGCTCGTGGAGTCGGGATCAATTTGACCCAGAAAATCCCAAGGCTAACACCCCCTCCAAAAACCAAGTTCAACCATGTTTGGGGGAAAAGTCTATTACCCATAAATTTGAAGTCTAATACAAACTAAAAGGGTCTTGTATATGAAAAAGGTTAGAAATATTAAGCTAATACTCATTTAAATGGGGCTCGTCGAGTCAAGATCAATTTGACCGAAAATCCAAGGCTAACACCCCTCCAAAAACCAAGTTCAACCATGTTTGGGAGAAAAGTGTATTACCCATAAATTTGAAGTCTAATACCAACTAAAAGCTCTTGGATATGAACAAGGTTAGAAATATAAGTATAATACTCATTTAAATGGGGCTCGTCGAGTCAGGATCAATTTGTCCGAAAATCGAAGGCTAACACCCCTCCAAAAACCAAGTTCAACCATGTTTGGGAGAAAAGTGTATTACCCATAAATTTGAAGTCTAATAACAACTAAAAGGGTCTTGTATATGAACAAGGTTAGAAATATAAGGCTAATACTCATTTAAATGGGGCTCGTGGAGTCAGGATCAATTTGACCGAAAATCCAAGGCTAACACCCCCTCCAAAAACCAAGTTCAACCATGTTTGGGTGAAAAGTGTATTACCCATAAATTTGAAGTCTAATACCAACTAAAGGGTCTTGTATATGAACAAGGTTAGAAATATAAGGCTAATACTCATTTAAATGGGGCTCGTCGAGTCAGGATCAATTTGTCCGAAAATCCAAGGCTAACACCCCTCCAAAAACCAAGTTCAACCATGTTTGGGTGAAAAGTGTATTACCCATAAATTTGAAGTGTAGTACCAACTAAAGGGTGTTGTATATGAACAAGGTTAGAAATATAAGGCTAATACTCATTTAAATGGGGCTCGTGGAGTCGGGATCAATTTGACCAGAAAATCCAAGGCTAACACCCCCTCCCAAAAACCAAGTTCAACCATGTTTGGGAGAAAAGTGTATTACCCATAAATTTGAAGTCTAATACCAAACTAAAAGCTCTTGGATATGAACAAGGTTAGAAATATAAGGCTAATACTCATTTAAATGGGGCTCATGGAGTCGGGATCAATTTGACCAGAAAATCCAAGGCTAACACCCCCTCCAAAAACCAAGTTCAACCATGTTTGGGGAGAAAAGTGTATTACCCATAAATTTGAAGTCTAATACCAAACTAAAAGGGTCTTGTATATGAACAAGGTTAGAAATATAAGGCTAATACTCATTTAAATGGGGCTCGTGGAGTCGGGATCAATTTGTCCCAGAAAATCCAAGGCTAACACCCCCTCCAAAAACCAAGTTCAACCATGTTTGGGAGAAAAGTGTATTACCCATAAATTTGAAGTCTAATACCAACTAAAGGGTCTTGGATATGAACAAGATTAGAAATATAAGGCTAATACTCATTTAAATGGGGCTCGTCGAGTCAAGATCAATTTGACCGAAAATCCAAGGCTAACACCCCCTCCAAAAAACCAAGTTCAACCATGTTTGGGAGAAAAGTGTATTACCCATAAATTTGAAGTCTAATACCAATTAAAAGGGTCTTGGATATGAACAAGATTAGAAATATAAGGCTAATACTCATTTAAATGGGGCTCGTTGAGTCAGGGATCAATTTGACCAGAAAATCCAAGGCTAACACCCCCTCCAAAAACCAAGTTCAACCATGTTTGGGAGAAAAGTGTATTACCCATAAATTTGAAGTCTAATACCAACTAAAATGGTCTTGGATATGAACAAGGTTAGAAATATAAGGCTAATACTCATTTAAATGGGGCTCGTCGAGTCGGGATCAATTTGTCCGAAAATCCAAGGCTAACACCCCCTCCAAAAACCAAGTTCAACCATGTTTGGGAGAAAAGTGTATTACCCATAAATTTGAAGTCTAATACCAACTAAAAGGGTCTTGTATATGAACAAGGTTAGAAATATAAGGCTAATACTCATTTAAATGGGGCTCGTGGAGTCGGGATCAATTTGACCGAAAATCCAAGGCTAACACCCCCTCCAAAAACCAAGTTCAACCATGTTTGGGAGAAAAGTGTATTACCCATAAATTTGAAGTCTAATACCAACTAAAGAGCTCTTGTATATGAACAAGGTTAGAAATATAAGGCTAATACTCATTTAAATGGGGCTCAGTCGAGTCAGGGATCAATTTGTCAGAAAATCCAAGGCTAACACCCCCTCCCAAAAAACCAAGTTCAACCATGTTTGGGAGAAAAGTGTATTACCCATAAATTTGAAGTCTAATACCAACTAAAGGGTCTTGTATATGAACAAGGTTAGAAATATAAGGCTAATACTCATTTAAATGGGGCTCGTCGAGTCGGGATCAATTTGTCCGAAAATCCAAGGCTAACACCCCCTCCAAAAACCAAGTTCAACCATGTTTGGGAGAAAAGTGTATTACCCATAAATTTGAAGTCTAATACCAACTAAAAGGGTCTTGTATATGAACAAGGTTAGAAATATAAGGCTAATACTCATTTAAATGGGGCTCGTCGAGTCGGGATCAATTTGACCGAAAATCCAAGGCTAACACCCCCTCCAAAAACCAAGTTCAACCATGTTTGGGAGAAAACGTGTATTACCCATAAATTTGAAGTCTAATACCAAACTAAAAGCTCTTGGATATGAACAAGGTTAGAAATATAAGGCTAATACTCATTTAAATGGGGCTCGTCGAGTCGAGGGATCAATTTGACAGAAAATCCAAGGCTAACACCCCTCCAAAAACCAAGTTCAACCATGTTTGGGAGAAAAGTGTATTACCCATAAATTTGAAGTCTAATACCAACTAAAAGGGTCTTGGATATGAACAAGGTTAGAAATATAAGGCTAATACTCATTTAAATGGGGCTCGTGGAGTCGGGATCAATTTGTCCAGAAAATCCAAGGCTAACACCCCCTCCAAAAACCAAGTTCAACCATGTTTGGGAGAAAAGTGTATTACCCATAAATTTGAAGTCTAATACCAACTAAAGGGTCTTGTATATGAACAAGGTTAGAAATATAAGGCTAATACTCATTTAAATGGGGGCTCGTCGAGTCAGGGATCAATTTGACCGAAAAATCCAAGGCTAACACCCCTCCAAAAACCAAGTTCAACCATGTTTGGGAGAAAAGTGTATTACCCATAAATTTGAAGTCTAATACCAACTAAAAGCTCTTGGATATGAACAAGGTTAGAAATATAAGTATAATACTCATTTAAATGGGGCTCGTCGAGTCGGGGATCAATTTGTCCGAAAATCGAAGGCTAACACCCCTCCAAAACCAAGTTCAACCATGTTTGGGAGAAAAGTGTATTACCCATAAATTTGAAGTCTAATACCAACTAAAGGGTCTTGTATATGAACAAGGTTAGAAATATAAGGCTAATACTCATTTAAATGGGGCTCGTCGAGTCAGGATCAATTTGACCGAAAATCCAAGGCTAACACCCCCTCAAAAACCAAGTTCAACCATGTTTGGGAGAAAAGTGTATTACCCATAAATTTGAAGTCTAATACCAACTAAAAGGGTCTTGTATATGAACAAGGTTAGAAATATAAGGCTAATACTCATTTAAATGGGGCTCGTCGAGTCGGGATCAATTTGTCCGAAAATCCAAGGCTAACACCCCTCCAAAAACCAAGTTCAACCATGTTTGGGTGAAAAGTGTATTACCCATAAATTTGAAGTGTAGTACCAACTAAAGGGTGTTGTATATGAACAAGGTTAGAAATATAAGGCTAATACTCATTTAAATGGGGCTCGTCGAGTCAGGATCAATTTGACCGAAAATCCAAGGCTAACACCCCCTCCAAAAACCAAGTTCAACCATGTTTGGGAGAAACGTGTATTACCCATAAATTTGAAGTCTAATACCAAATAAAAGCTCTTGGATATGAACAAGGTTAGAAATATAAGGCTAATACTCATTTAAATGGGGCTCATGGAGTCAGGATCAATTTGATCAGAAAATCCAAGGCTAACAACCCCTCCAAAAACCAAGTTCAACCATGTTTGGGAGAAAAGTGTATTACCCATAAATTTGAAGTCTAATACCAAACTAAAGGGTCTTGTATATGAACAAGGTTAGAAATATAAGGCTAATACTCATTTAAATGGGGCTCGTGGAGTCAGGATCAATTTGTCCGAAAATCCAAGGCTAACACCCCCTCCAAAAACCAAGTTCAACCATGTTTGGGAGAAAAGTGTATTACCCATAAATTTGAAGTCTAATACCAATTAAAGGGTCTTGTATATGAACAAGATTAGAAATATAAGGCTAATACTCATTTAAATGGGGCTCGTCGAGTCAAGATCAATTTGACCGAAAATCCAAGGCTAACACCCCCTCCAAAAACCAAGTTCAACCATGTTTGGGAGAAAAGTGTATTACCCATAAATTTGAAGTCTAATACCAATTAAAGGGTCTTGTATATGAACAAGATTAGAAATATAAGGCTAATACTCATTTAAATGGGGCTCGTTGAGTCAAGATCAATTTGACCGAAAATCCAAGGCTAACACCCCCTCCAAAAACCAAGTTCAACCATGTTTGGGAGAAAAGTGTATTACCCATAAATTTGAAGTCTAATACCAACTAAAAGCTCTTGGATATGAACAAGGTTAGAAATATAAGTATAATACTCATTTAAATGGGGCTCGTCGAGTCGGGGATCAATTTGTCCGAAAATCGAAGGCTAACACCCCTCCAAAAACCAAGTTCAACCAGGTTTGGGAGAAAAGTGTATTACCCATAAATTTGAAGTCTAATACCAACTAAAAGCTCTTGGATATGAACAAGGTTATAAATATATGGCTAATACTCATTTAAATGGGGCTCGTGGAGTCAGGATCAATTTGACCGAAAATCCAAGGCTAACACCCCCTCCAAAAACCAAGTTCAACCATGTTTGGGAGAAAAGTGTATTACCCATAAATTTGAAGTCTAATACCAACTAAAGGGTCTTGTATATGAACAAGGTTAGAAATATAAGGCTAATACTCATTTAAATGGGGCTCGTGGAGTCAGGATCAATTTGACCGAAAATCCAAGGCTAACAACCCCTCCAAAAAACCAAGTTCAATCATGTTTGGGAGAAAAGTGTATTACCCATAAATTTGAAGTCTAATACCAACTAAAGGGTCTTGTATATGAATAAGGTTAGAAATATAAGGCTAATACTCATTTAAATGGGGCTCGTGGAGTCAGGATCAATTTGACCGAAAATCCAAGGCTAACAACCCCTCCAAAAACCAAGTTCAATCATGTTTGGGAGAAAAGTGTATTACCCATAAATTTGAAGTCTAATACCAACTAAAGGGTCTTGGATATGAACAAGGTTAGAAATATAAGGCTAATACTCATTTAAATGGGGCTCGTGGAGTCGGGATCAATTTGACCGAAAAATCCAAGGCTAACACCCCCTCCAAAAACCAAGTTCAACCATGTTTGGGAGAAAAGTGTATTACCCATAAATTTGAAGTCTAATACCAACTAAAGGGTCTTGTATATGAACAAGGTTAGAAATATAAGGCTAATACTCATTTAAATGGGGCTCGTCGAGTCAGGATCAATTTGACCGAAAATCCAAGGCTAACACCCCCTCCAAAAACCAAGTTCAACCATGTTTGGGAGAAAAGTGTATTACCCATAAATTTGAAGTCTAATACCAACTAAAGGGTCTTGTATATGAAAAAGGTTAGAAATATAAGGCTAATACTCATTTAAATGGGGCTCGTGGAGTCAGGATCAATTTGACCGAAAATCCAAGGCTAACACCCCCTCCAAAAACCAAGTTCAACCATGTTTGGGAGAAAAGTCTATTACCCATAAATTTGAAGTCTAATACCAACTAAAAGCTCTTGGATATGAACAAGGTTATAAATATATGGCTAATACTCATTTAAATGGGGCTCGTGGAGTCAGGATCAATTTGACCGAAAATCCAAGGCTAACACCCCTCCAAAAACCAAGTTCAACCATGTTTGGGAGAAAAGTCTATTACCCATAAATTTGAAGTCTAATACCAACTAAAAGCTCTTGGATATGAACAAGGTTAGAAATATAAGTATAATACTCATTTAAATGGGGGCTCGTCGAGTCGGGATCAATTTGTCCAGAAAATCGAAGGCTAACACCCCCTCCAAAAACCAAGTTCAACCATGTTTGGGAGAAAAGTGTATTACCCATAAATTTGAAGTCTAATACCAACTAAAAGGGTCTTGTATATGAACAAGGTTAGAAATATAAGGCTAATACTCATTTAAATGGGGCTCGTCGAGTCGGGGATCAATTTGACCAGAAAATCCAAGGCTAACACCCCCCTCCAAAAAACCAAGTTCAACCATGTTTGGGAGAAAAGTGTATTACCCATAAATTTGAAGTCTAATACCATCTAAAAGCTCTTGGATATGAACAAGGTTATAAATATATGGCTAATACTCATTTAAATGGGGCTCGTGGAGTCAGGATCAATTTGACCGAAAATCCAAGGCTAACACCCCCTCCCAAAACCAAGTTCAACCATGTTTGGGAGAAAAGTGTATTACCCATAAATTTGAAGTCTAATAACAACTAAAGGGTCTTGGATATGAACATGGTTAGAAATATAAGGCTAATACTCATTTAAATGGAGTTCGTCGAGTCAGGATCAATTTGACCAAAAATCCAAGGCTAACACCCCCTCCAAAAACCAAGTTCAACCATGTTTGGGAGAAAAGTGTATTACCCATAAATTTGAAGTCTAATACCAACTAAAGGGTCTTGTATATGAATAAGGTTAGAAATATAAGGCTAATACTCATTTAAATGGGGCTCATGGAGTCGGGGATCAATTTGACCGAAAATCCAAGGCTAACAACCCCTCCAAAAACCAAGTTCAATCATGTTTGGGAGAAAAGTGTATTACCCATAAATTTGAAGTCTAATACCAAATAAAGGGTCTTGTATATGAACAAGGTTAGAAATATAAGGCTAATACTCATTTAAATGGGGGCTCGTGGAGTCGGGATCAATTTGTCCGAAAATCCAAGGCTAACACCCCCTCCAAAAACCAAGTTCAACCATGTTTGGGAGAAAAGTGTATTACCCATAAATTTGAAGTCTAATACCAATTAAAGGGTCTTGTATATGAACAAGATTAGAAATATAAGGCTAATACTCATTTAAATGGGGCTCGTCGAGTCAAGATCAATTTGACCCAGAAAATCCAAGGCTAACACCCCCTCCAAAAACCAAGTTCAACCATGTTTGGGAGAAAAGTGTATTACCCATAAATTTGAAGTCTAATACCAACTAAAAGGGTCTTGTATATGAACAAGATTAGAAATATAAGGCTAATACTCATTTAAATGGGGCTCGTTGAGTCGAGATCAATTTGACAGAAAATCCAAGGCTAACACCCCCTCCAAAAACCAAGTTCAACCATGTTTGGGAGAAAAGTGTATTACCCATAAATTTGAAGTCTAATACCAACTAAAAGCTCTTGGATATGAACAAGGTTAGAAATATAAGTATAATACTCATTTAAATGGGGCTCGTCGAGTCAGGATCAATTTGTCCGAAAATCGAAGGCTAACACCCCTCCAAAAACCAAGTTCAACCATGTTTGGGAGAAAAGTGTATTACCCATAAATTTGAAGTCTAATACCAACTAAAAGCTCTTGGATATGAACAAGGTTATAAATATATGGCTAATACTCATTTAAATGGGGCTCGTGGAGTCAGGATCAATTTGACCGAAAATCCAAGGCTAACACCCCCTCCAAAAACCAAGTTCAACCATGTTTGGGAGAAAAGTGTATTACCCATAAATTTGAAGTCTAATACCAACTAAAGGGTCTTGTATATGAATAAGGTTAGAAATATAAGGCTAATACTCATTTAAATGGGGCTCGTGGAGTCAGGATCAATTTGACCGAAAATCCAAGGCTAACAACCCCTCCAAAAACCAAGTTCAATCATGTTTGGGAGAAAAGTGTATTACCCATAAATTTGAAGTCTAATACCAAATAAAGGGTCTTGTATATGAACAAGGTTAGAAATATAAGGCTAATACTCATTTAAATGGGGCTCGTGGAGTCAGGATCAATTTGACCGAAAATCCAAGGCTAACACCCCCTCCAAAAACCAAGTTCAACCATGTTTGGGAGAAAAGTCTATTACCCATAAATTTGAAGTCTAATACCAACTAAAAGCTCTTGGATATGAACAAGGTTATAAATATATGGCTAATACTCATTTAAATGGGGCTCGTGGAGTCAGGATCAATTTGACCCAGAAAATCCAAGGCTAACACCCCCTCCAAAAACCAAGTTCAACCATGTTTGGGAGAAAAGTGTATTACCGATAAATTTGAAGTCTAATAACAACTAAAGGGTCTTGGATATGAACATGGTTAGAAATATAAGGCTAATACTCATTTAAATGGGGGCTCGTCGAGTCGGGATCAATTTGACCAAAAATCCAAGGCTAACACCCCTCCAAAAACAAAGTTCAACCATGTTTGGGAGAAAAAGTGTATTACCCATAAATTTGAAGTCTAATACCAACTAAAAGGGTCTTGTATATGAATAAGGTTAGAAATATAAGGCTAATACTCATTTAAATGGGGCTCGTGGAGTCGGGATCAATTTGACCCAGAAAATCCAAGGCTAACAACACCTCCAAAAACCAAGTTCAATCATGTTTGGGAGAAAAGTGTATTACCCATAAATTTGAAGTCTAATACCAAATAAAAGGGTCTTGTATATGAACAAGGTTAGAAATATAAGGCTAATACTCATTTAAATGGGGCTCGTGGAGTCGGGATCAATTTGTCAGAAAATCCAAGGCTAACACCCCCCTCAAAAACCAAGTTCAACCATGTTTGGGAGAAAAGTGTATTACCCATAAATTTGAAGTCTAATACCAATTAAAAGGGTCTTGTATATGAACAAGATTAGAAATATAAGGCTAATACTCATTTAAATGGGGCTCGTCGAGTCGAGATCAATTTGACCAGAAAATCCAAGGCTAACACCCCCTCCCAAAAAACCAAGTTCAACCATGTTTGGGGAGAAAAGTGTATTACCCATAAATTTGAAGTCTAATACCAACTAAAGGGTCTTGTATATGAACAAGGTTAGAAATATAAGGCTAATACTCATTTAAATGGGGCTCGTCGAGTCGGGGATCAATTTGTCAGAAAATCCAAGGCTAACACCCCTCAAAAACCAAGTTCAACCATGTTTGGGAGAAAAGTCTATTACCCATAAATTTGAAGTCTAATACCAACTAAAAGCTCTTGGATATGAAC
>JAPFFJ010000546.1:0-10830 GCA_029204005.1 Salix udensis
GTTAATAAACAAACCTTGTAGAAGAAAAATCCTAAAAATAACAAGTGAAATTCTCAATTACAAAATAATGAGGGATGGATTTGGAAGAAAAAAAAAGCAACCAAAAAATGATCCAAAACAAAACAAAAATAGTAATACAAAATTTAACATAAAAATAAATTAAAATTAAATGTTGATGAATGATATTGAAACATACTTAAGTAAATCATGAAACTTAGTTCTCAAACAACCCAATGTTAAAGAATGAAATTAAAAATAAAAAAACTCTAGTCAATCGAGTTAAGATGTTAAACTCTTAGTTTGAGTCATGAGTTTAGAATAATCTAATAAAAAAAATTAAAAATAATAATTATAAAAATCAATCATCAATAAATCTAATTATAAAACATAAAATTGAAATTAAAAGATAAATTGAAAAGAGAGAAAAATAACATTACTTCAATGAATAGTGTTGTGTAAAGATTGATATAGTAAAAACCCCTTCTTGTTTTAATATATAAATTTTAACTCGATATAAATTTATTTGTTTAACAGGTTTCAATGAAATTACCATCATAAAAATTATCATCATCATTAAAAAACAAGAAGATTCGAAAACCTGAATCATCAAAATCATTGTTTTATGATTAGTTCATTTTATAATCTAATTTAAATTAAACACAATAATAAAATATAAATTTTGGAAACACCTACAATAATTAATCAAAAAAATAAGTCTTTGATTTTCTACGTATAAAAAGAAAAAAATATAATTGAAATTCCATTGCTACGTTACTATCATTATCATGACTAACATTTAAAATTATCATTATTATTACTGCCAGAATAATAAAAACCATTAAATTGTCTTGAAAAATAAAATAAAGGCAAAAAAGTCTTACAAAAAAGCAAGCAAAAAACAATAATTTTTTTTTACTAAAAATATCATTATTATTGCGTTAACAATGAAAAAAAAAAAGCAAACAAAAATAACAAAAAAAAAGACAAAACCAAAATAAATATTATGAGAAAAAAAAATCATTTGATCTGAAAAACAAATAAAAATAACAGAAAACACTAAAAAAATGAACAAAAAGAAAAAGAAGAAATATCAATTTTAAAATGATCACCAACACAAGTTAAATTTTCAAGATTGAATCAATAAAAATAAAACCCCAACAAAATATAAAATAACAAAAATTAAAAACCAAAACTAAAAGCATTGATGCATAAATAGAGACAAAAAATAAACATTGTCCAAGAAGGATCGAAAAAAACAAAGAAATTAGTACTAAATAAAAAATTAAAAGAATAAGGGCCAAAATAAAATCTATAATTAATTCCAATTGAGGGATAAAATTCTAACAAATCAAAAACTTGAGACTAAAAAAATTGAAGGGATTCAAAAAAATAATCAAAAGAATAAGAACCGAAATGAAAAATAGCTTATATGACAAATTTCAACTGGATGATAAAATTAAAACAAATTAAACTTGCAGATCCAAAAAATTGAAAGAACAAAAAACAAAGAAAAAATCAAAAGAATAAGGGTTGAAGTGAAAAATAACACATATGATAAATTTCAATTGAAGGGTACAATTGAAAAAAATCAAAACTTATATTGAAGAAATCAAGAAGAAAAAATAAATTAAAAGACAAGAGACTAAAATAAAACACCCATAAAATATAGAGGACCTGTATGGATTTTGCCGTTACAGGAGAGAGAGAGAGAAGGAACAAAAAGAAAAAACCTACCACCAACGATCCTCCATCGACTAGAAAACAACACGCACACCGCAATGAGGAAGAGGTCATGGCGGCGCATTCAGAGACACTACGACAATACATTTTTAACTGCCCCCTTAAAGGCATGTTCAATAGAAAATTGTTGTCGCGTTCAGAATACGCATCTGCAGTAACCTCAAAGAATATTTACAAAATATGGAATTAACTAAACATCCATGTGCCTAACAATAATAACAAAAAAAAAAAACTAGCGTGAAAGTACCATCATGCCCCTAGTGTCTGGCCTTTGTTTTTGTTGTTTTATGAGGGTATTGAAATAGTTTTACTGTACACAGAACATGAAAACCTAAAATATCCTCGCCTCTAACTCCATGTTTATGTCCCACTGGAGGGCATAATTGTTATTTTATTGTTCAAGATTAGACAAAAAATCAAAAATACCCTCAACCAACTTCGTCTTTTTGTCAACATTCAGGGTAATAAATAGTTTTATTGTGCAAATAAAAATAAAAAATACCAAAACACCCCTAAACTATCTGCAGATGGCACACAAGTATCTGAAAATGACCAAAATACTCTTGACAC
Source organism: Salix udensis (assembly GCA_029204005.1). Classification (NCBI taxonomy): domain Eukaryota; kingdom Viridiplantae; phylum Streptophyta; class Magnoliopsida; order Malpighiales; family Salicaceae; genus Salix; species Salix udensis. Next base: position 2,311 of record JAPFFJ010000546.1, read on the forward strand.
CGAGGGTTAATTTTTGCGGGTCAAGGGCAAAAATATAATTTCACTATTGAAACCCATATTTATTTATGTCTAAGGACATAATGAAACATCAACGTGTGGATAAATGAAAATGCTTTTCAAAATATTTTATCTAAGAAATGTATTTAAATAATTTTTAATATTAGTACATCCAAGCAATACAAAATACTAAAAAAAATAATTCGAAACAAAAAAGATTAATGTTCTAACAAATAATATTCATATTTCCAAAAACACGCTTAACTAAAAATATATTACCTAAAGAGCTAAAAGAGCTCGGAATTGCACTGTTCACGCAGACTGAAAACACTGTGGACTCGCAATTTGTCTCCCTGCTTCGCGCGAGTTTGTGCTCCTTACACGGGCCTTATTTTTCTATTTTCTATGGTGGAGATAGACAGATGAGTGGGTCGTGGCCGAGTGGTTCGCTGCGCGCTGGAAAATGCAGCGCGCAGGGGTTCGAATCCCTCGGCCATCAGATTTGGTTTTGTTTTTTTTTTCCTGCGTTTTTGTTATTTTGTCTGCAAAAGTTGCTTTCCTTTTTCTTTCTTTTTTTCCCTATTATTTTTATTATTATTTGTTTTTAAACTGTCATTTTTTTCTTTGAAGTCGCTTTTTTTTTTAAACACGGCAGTGAAAACGCTTCCACGTTTCTGAACCGGCAGACTTGGCAATGGCTACTCATTTTTTTTAATTTGTTTTATCCATCCCTAGCTTTTATTTGCACGTCACTCTCTTGCCCGATTTTAGTATTTTGCCTCCCATTTTTCAAATTCCTTTTTTTTTTTGAGATTCTAGGTGTAAGCCTATTAGTCATCATTTTATTTTTAATATTACACCTATTAGTCATCATTTTATTTTTAATATTACACCTATTAGTCATCATTTTATTTTTAATATTTTTTTTCTTTGTTATTTCAACTAATTTCATTGAATTAATATTAAAAATTAAAAAAATGCACGTCTATATTTTAAAAAATCAAAGGTGTAGTGAGGAAGTAGACAGAAAAAGAGGTTACCTTTTAAAAGATCAAAGGTGCAGTGAGGAAGTAGACAAAAATAGAGGCCATTACAAGGCATTCAATGTAAAGGCCCACCACTGGATGGTTAAGATTAGAGGAGGACGAGAAAGGACAAAAAATGGGTGGACTATTAGCTGCCATCTAAAGAGAGTCAGAGAGAAAGGTGACTTATTCACGTCTGCTACCTCCCTCAGTGTAGCTAAGTGTGCCTTCCATCACCGTTTATCTTCACTTGGGATGTGGAACGCCAATTAAAGAAAAACTATTGTTCAGTTTAGTGGCCTGACATCCATCACCAATTAAAGAAAAAGTCATCGTAAGAATACTGTTTATTAAGACCGATGTTACTTTGTATTTAATTAATTTGGGAGTTGCCAACAATTTACAAAGCAATTTACATTATTTATATTAATTAATTGAAAAGTTGCTTCTAACACTTTGATATTAATTAATTTGACAAGACAACATTTCTGGGTGATGACAAAGCAACCAAAAATAATAAAAGTAAAAACCCTTACCAAAGCAAGACAATAAAATAAAAAACCATAAAAACACCATTAAAACAAAGGTGAAGTTCGGGATCGAAATTCGAACGACCTCCTTCTCTTTCTCTTCCAAACCTATACCGCAATGGACTTCATTTTAGAAGCTAAGAAAAAACCCACAAACTACTTTTTTCCTCTTATTTTGTCTTTGATGGCGGCTCCGGGTGGGTAAAGTTCAGAACCACCACAACCACCACCAAGCTATTTTTCCTCTTATTTTGTCTTTGATGGCGGCTCCGGGTGGGTAAAGTTCAGAACCACCACAACCACCAACAAGTACAAAGGTATGTCAATGGCTAAAGAACTTGCCTTTAGCACTCGCATATCGTCCAACACAATCGAATTCCAAGATCCAATTGCTTAAATTTTCAAAATTGAAAAGGAGGCTTTTCAATATGAAATCTGCAAAATTATCCCTTCCTGTCTTACTCCTATGCTAAAATCCACTCTTTCCGATTAGATCTTCGTGGATTAGTTTCCACACGTTTTAGTTTCGCGGTTGCCTTTTGTTTGGGTTTTCTTCGTCGGATCACTATTTGTATATCTTTAGGTGATCCGTACTTTTTACTCGGGTTACTTAGTTTAAAAACTCAGCTTTTTATTGGGATTTGTATCCAATATTTTTTTAGGGTATAACAATTTTTTTGTTGAGGTCCATCAAGATTTTCAGTGGGCTACCCTGTGAGAGTGTTGCGATGGATTTTTGCTATATGACCTTGAAAGTCAATACTCATGTGGAGAAAGCTAGCAAAAAGGTGGTTTCAATAACGGAGATAAAGAGTTTTGGGGGTCAAATGGCCAGGGAGAGTTTCAATAATAATGTTTGGGTTAATCAATTGGCAAAAGCTTTAAAATTGACAAGAGTGTCAATAGGCTCAAGCCTCGTCGTTGCCTTTTTCTCGTTTTGACATCGTAATGGCAAAGAAACCGTGATAAGTTGATTCGAAAGTATAATCAATTTTTCTATTTCATGATCATTCTTTGATGTTCTCCGTAACTAAAATTTCCTATAATATCAATATGGCCACCTCAATTTCTCGAATAAAAAAGGATTTCAATTTTTTTTAACATGCGTGACTCGTGATCATAGTTTGATGTGTGTTCATCCTTGAATGATTTCTAATTTATGCTAGACCTTACAACCGCCACAATTTTAGAGAAGAAAAAACAAACCCAAAAAAATGTAGCATCATTCATATTAGGAGGAGGTGTTGGGACTCGCTTGTTTCCCTTTACTGTAAGGGCAAAGCAACACCACTGTAGGAAAATACATGTAATATATAGAAGATTATGAGTTACCGTTATAAGGTTTCGCATTTAAATATGCAGCTTCATGGTATTCTGCAGGTACCACTTGGAGAGTGCTACATGCTTATAGACATCCTAATGAGCAACTACATCAATAGTGGAATAAACAAGATTTTTGTGTTGGCCCGATTCAATTAGGCTTCCCTAAATTGGTACCTTACGCGCATGTGTTTCAGAAATGGTATTAACTTTGGGGATGGATTTGTGAAGGTATGATCCCATTCTTGATGTATTTATTTCTTTGACTTAAGATTTTAGAATTGGAAATTTCCCGTAAAACGTAATCCGTGATACCATTTTTTTAACCTTTTTTTCTATTATGTAGGATTTATGTGTTGAGAGAAAGCAATCAAACCATGAGATTAGTTTTTTTAGTGACATAATCATATTATCATACAAAACTATAGCTTACTTTTGGTAAATTTTCATGCCAATGATTTGATCAAGAAATTGCAAATTATCCTATCTTGACAGATGCGTGATAAGAGAACCTCAATGATAACATTGAACATATATTATCCAATCTAGAGTTCTTATAATACTAAGGAATCTAATGAAGGAAATTGCATCAAATTTTTATTTTAACATGGTTCCTTCATAATGTAGTGATGGATAATATACACATTTGATTAACGTGTTTTAGCAAAGCAAGTCAAACAACAGGGGAAGCGTGAATGAAGTGGTTTGAAGGAACAACAAATGCCGTGAGGCAATTTACATGGGTTCTTGAGGTGAATATGAAAACTTATTAGGCCATTTTCATCCGCATGCAACTAATCACTCCACATTGCTCTTCATCCCTTGCGCAACTTGAATTGGAGTTTTATGAACTTTGTCGGCTCCAAAGAGGATGCCAACAATAGGAACATTGATAATATACTCATTTTATACAGTAGATAACCTTTACCGAATGAATTGTATGGACTTCTCGTGCAAGTATGCCATTATTCCTCTAATGACATTAACTTTGATTATATTTAGCATTTTTTTAAACTCGGGCTTACCTGTTTGTTTCATCAAAGCAACATCATATTGATAATAATGCTGATTTTACGATTTCATGTGCTATTGTGGGCGGAAAGTCTATTGAGTCTTTAGTTGTGCTTCAAGTGATTTTTTTTCTCTCGTTTATTTGTTCCAAGGAAAAACAATTTAATATAACATTATGTCTTGATTACTTTGCAGCCGTGCATCAAAGTTATGGATCGGTGAAGATAGACGGCTAGGGGCCAAGTTTTCCACTTCGCCGAGAAGCCAAAGGGTTCCGAATTGAGACAAATGGTGAGAATTTCAAAATTCATATGCTTAGACCTAGAAACCTTTGAATCTACATCCACATGCATGCCCTTCTTATATTTGTCCAAAATAAATAACACAAAAATTATGAAGACCACGAAAGAAAAATGATAGTCGGCTTCATTTTATGAAGAACAAAGCAAAACGTCGCTTGTTTCATTTTCTTTCAAATGTAGGATAAAAAAATCTAAATCTCTCGGCATTTCCCTTTAGACCATTACAATAGGCTAATTTATATATAGGATTTGAAATTTTATCATCCCGGTGATAAAAGGACTATCAAATCCGGATCATACTTAATGACTTGAATTTTAGTTACAAATTATATTTGTTGCCTACGCTTTACTCGTTGGCCGACCAATTTATTAACATAAAAAATGCTGGGATTAAAAAAATCAGTCCTAAATTATTTGTTCAATTGATAATGTAAATAATATATAAAAATACAGAAAAAATAAATAAATTGACAAACAAATAAGCAAAAAGAGGTAAAAAGAGTATCAAGATTATTAAACAACCCAATGCTACCTCAATATAAAGTAAACCGCAAAAAATAACAAAACACAACTCTAAAAAAGAAATATCAACATAAAAAAACCCGATAAAAAAACCAAGTAAACCCAAACAAACCTTCTAAACTTGGTCTAATATTTAAACTTTGCACCTCATTAAATCTTGGTCCCGTGTTGAATGAAAACGCATAACTCTTAACCAATTTAATTTTGAAAGATGAATTCATTGAAAAAACATTAATAAAAAAATGAAAAAAATAAGTATAAATTTGAGAGAAAAAACCTAAGGATGATGAAATTTGAACTTTTTTTTCATTGCTTGCAGGGTGCCTGAGCTTATTTTGGCCTTTGTGTTTCATTGTGCTTTTTAGCTATATATTTGCTTGCGTTGTAGTTTTTTTTTCTGCTACCATTGTTCCCACTTGAATTAATTTGTGCTATGTATCTAATGTCGGCATACTTTTTAGCTTTTCTTACCGTCTTACCAGTTGGTCGTTGCTATATTGAGATTAAAGCTTGCTCCCCTTGCTCTGCTGGTATGTGCAATCTTTTTTGATATGAAACATTAATGCTTTTGTTTCTCTTGCAGTGTTAATTCACTTACATTTGCTTTCAAGCTTTGTTTTATATTTTTCCAGAGTCTTTCATTTTCCTTCATTTCATGGCTAATAATATTCATTGTTTTTTTCATTGTCGAGCACTTCCCAGGTGATCAAAATCGCCAAATCATTTCTCGGTCCTTTTGCATGCCTCTATACGCTGGTAAAACATCATTTTGCTCTCTTGAAGAGCAATGCTACTCTATACTACTACGCTCAATGCCTCTATACCAGCTCGAGTGCAGAAAAAGACAAACTTCAAAAGAGAAAGCGGGGAAAGGTCTAATTGTTTCATAGACAACCATTTTGTAAGAGTGCACTATTAGATTGCGTCCATGCAGTTCATATTGGGCTGATAGGAATGGAAGTCATGCTTTATGGAAGCTCCGTATGATGTTTTAGGTAGGTTATTTATTTATGAACTTATTTTAATATCCCTTTACTGTGCAATAAGTGTTCCTTTTCATTTATAATATTCATGCTTTAGCCATTTCAACTATTGGAAGGCGTTTTTTTTTTGTCATTTAGATGATTTTGATGCCTTGATTTTGAATAATGTTTATGATAAAAAAAAAATTCAGTTAGCCATGTTGTTTCCGTGTCATGAGTTTATTCGAATGGCAAACAAAATGGTGAGTTTATTCGAATGGCAAACAGAATTGTAATGCAGCAGCGATAATTACTTTATTGGTGACTTTTCCTTCACTTATATTTGTCAAGATGCGTTGCCCGCGCGCTTGACTTTTTTTAATGTGGCAAAGTGTTTTTGTTGGATGACTAATTATTTAATTAATAAAATTCTAATCGATCAAATCTATTAAAGAATAGTTATTTATTTTTTGTTGTTTGAAATACTATTTAAACAGTTGAAACACAATCGATAATCAAATAATTTGCTGCAAAAAGCAAATTATTAATCTTTAATGAGTTTTATCGCGTGTATAGCTAAAACAAAATGCTCGTTCCACTACTGTTCACGTGTATTTATGTGTTTTTTATCAGTTATATTTTTACTAATAAAATATTAAAATAACAAAATACAACATTTATAAAATTAATCAATTTTTTATATATAAAAAAAAAGCCCAGCGGAGCGGGCAAATTCGCTCGTTATGGATCTATTGGAGACATGTATTCATTCGTTTTTCTTTACAAAGTTTAATTTCATGAGGTAAATATATGATAGAATGAAAAGATTTAATATTTTACAGCTTGTTTAATATTGTATTTTTAACTGTGTTTAATATATTTGTTTTAAAAATAAGTTAAATTATTATTTTTTAAATATTAAAAATAAAAAGATATTTTAATATAAAAGATATTTTAATATAAAAGATATCATATACTGTAAAATCAAAAATCTTTTAGATTTTGCTCCGTGGATTTTTTTATTTGTGGGATGTGATAATAGATAAAGACAACTGATGGCAGTTAATGATGTGACAGAAAGAGAAACAAAAAACCAGGATAAATATTCAGAAAGGATAAAATAGCAATCCTGAAAAAGCTAAAGAAATGTTTATTGTTGTGTTTTTTTTTTCTTTCAAATATTGATTTTTTTAAAATATTTTTGAATTATTTTTAAGCTAAAAACAATTTTTAAAAACAAGAATTATTATTTTAATAAATTTTTAAATATAAAATAAAATACTAAACATTATTTTAAAAAATAGATGAATTATTTTGATGTTAAAAATAAATTTATAAAAAATAAAAATTATTATTTTAATAAATTTTCTTCTCACGCAGTTCAAGGCAAGCGTAACCAGTTTGGCAACTTGTCAATCTGCTGGCACTCCTTTCACTACCTTTTAAATTTGCCAAACACTTGAAAACCACCACCACCACCTGCAGCAGCAGCAATCCGATCGAAGAGATCCGAAGACCGAGAGAAAATGGCAGGGTTTGGAAAAGCGATGGCTTGTCGCGAGCATGTGCGAATAAGATTAGGAACGAGATTCATGTCTTCTTCGTCGTCGTCATGGTGGCAAAGCGTTGAGCCTGCTCCCAAGGATCCTATTCTTGGTGTAACGGAAGCTTTTCTTGCCGATCCCAGTCCGGACAAAGTCAATGTTGGAGTTGTAAGTACTTTCGTTTCCTTTCCTTCCTTCCTTCCTTTCTTCTCTGTTGGATTGGATTGTACCGGATGTTTGTTTTTTGAATCATTAATTTTCACTGAATCTGAAGTGAGAAATATTAGATTTATAGATGATTTTATATCTTGTTTTCCTTTTAACTCAGATTGAAGCTGAAATCTGTTGCGTGTTTTAATTTTATGGAGTATTTTATTTAATAAGTTTGGATTGGTAGTAGAAGAAGGAGATTGATTGATGTGCGTTATTAAATGAAAGATTTAATTTGATGATGTGATGAAGGGTGCTTATCGAGATGATAATGGAAAGCCAGTTGTTCTCCAAAGCGTCAGAGAAGCCGAGAGGAGGATCGCAGGCAACTTGAACATGTGAGTCATTTAATTTTTTAACTTTAATTAATTTTTAATCTTAGTGAATAGTATTTGTCTAGTTTGCGTTTTTTTTAATATGTGAGATTTTATTCTGGTATTTGTTCAACAATATATGCGCTGGTGGTCCCTTGCCACATTCAATAGGAGTTACCAATCAAAGGCCAGTAGGCCACTCTTTTTTTTGTTAGTTGCCCATCTTTAATTTGATTCCCCTCGCCGTCGTGCTTTCCAGTGTCAGATATAAAGAACAGTTCTCTTTTCCTTTTAGAAAAAAAAATACGGTTTCCTAAGGCTCTTTCATAAGCCATATACACTTTTATGTTGAGAACTCCTTGCCTTCCTATCCTTGCCCCGTTACACTCAATTGGGTCTGTTTGCATTTTTTTTAAAACAAAACTACTCCAATTTATATCTTATTATAAATATGAAATGTTAGAAACACTTTTAAACTCAGCACACAACTTAAAAAAAGGTGAAAGCTCCTTTTACTGCTAGCGTATTCAACCATTTTTTTGATATATTTTTATTGACAGAAAGGATTGTTTATCACTGATTTATTACTCATTCTCGAACATATGGTCCCATAGAACCAAACTTTCTTCTATATGTATCAGTTAGCTACCCTTCTCACTTCTTAACACAAATTCATAACAATAAAGAAATATGATCAGTACAATATAAAACAGAAGTTTCGAGTATTTAAATGGTCTTGATAATCGAGTATTTAAATGGTCTTGATAGTCTTGATAATCTTGA
>JAPFFJ010000547.1:0-10788 GCA_029204005.1 Salix udensis
TATATTTTTTATTAAGATGGCAAATGACATATCATTCACTTTTTCTTATTATTTTTAAAATAAAATTGATTAATGACTTGTTATTTATCACATTTAGGAAACTAATTTTGACCATAAGCTCTTGAACTCATAGTTATCAAATCCGTTCCGGGTACCGTTCTGGTTTTTTATTTGGAACGGAACGTTCCGGTTTCGGTGCATTCCGGCGTTCCGTTCCGGTTTTGTACTGTTCATATTTATTTAATTATATATATGAAAAAAATAAAATATTAATTTAACAAGTGTAATTTAAATTCAAGATAAATGAAATTTAAATTATACAATACAAATATAATCTCAAAATTAGAAACATCTTTAAAATTCCAAAATATCATGAAAGTAAAATGTTCTAAAATAAAAGAAAAATACATCAAACATCTTCTACATATTATTATTATAATTAATAACTATTATTATATAATAATAATAATAATTATAATATAATAATACTTACTATAAAAAGTAAAAACCCACCCACCCCGTTTTTGTCCCCTTCACTTTCATTTCAAACTAAAAAACCCTATCTTTTTCTCTTCAAGCCGCCGCCCCCTCGCTAAAAACCCAATCTTTTTTATTCCTTCGAGCTTCAAGCCTTCAACCCCTCTCGCTCCTTCTCCAAATGCAAGGCTCAACGTCACGGCTAGTGGTAGCCCTTCGGGGACTCGCAACGACAACAATTGTAATCTGCAATGGCAAAGTATTCCAACATCTTCAATGCATCATCTCCGCACCAACGAAAGTAAGTCCCCTCTTTGCCACTTGTGGCTAAATAACCCTTGTACCGTAACCCGCGAAAGTCACTACAAAGAAAGAAAAGGCCAATCTTTCCAATAATCACTCTCCGCACGACTGCACCCTCCTCTCTTCCTCTCCTCCAAACTCTTCTCAAATATTTTCCCTGAATCGAACCGAGGGAAAACGACGTCGCTTTTGGGTTTTGGTCGACACCGAACGGAATCCCGTGCACAAAAGCCCCGGGCGTTCCGGCTGGAATTCGGCCGGAATGGCCGGATCGGTCCGGAATTCTACCCGGGACAAAAACGTCGCCGTTTTGTCCCGGATTTTTCAGTGGAACGGAACAGGATTTATAACTATGCTTGAACTCGTGATTCCTTCTTGTCGAGAGTTTGTTTTTTAAAATAATTTGGTTTAGAAATGTATAAAAATAATTATTATTTTTTAAAATTATTTTTAATATAAATATATAAAAATATCTAAAAACACCAAAATTATTTAATTTAAAATAAAAAATAAATATTTTTTTTATTTTTTTTTCAAAAATACTTTTGAAATACAATGTTAAACACATGGCAGTCAAAATCGAGATTTTGACACGGATCGGAAAGGGCTCCGAAAAATCGGATCGAAAGATCGGATCGTAAAATCGTAGAAAGATCGTACCCGAAATGTCCGTACAAAAATCGAAAAATCGTAAAATCGTGTGAGAAGAAAAATCGTAAAATCGTGTGAGAAGATAAGAAAAATTGTAAAATCGTTTGTAAAATATTTCTGAATACAAAATAGCATAATTATGGACATAAAACTTAATTAGTTTAGGTTCATACATGATGTAAAATAACTTCAAAACACATTACAAAATAATTATGTCCCTAAAAGTTCATAAGTTAAAAATTAACAAATTTAAAAGAAATCTTCAGCTGGCGTACAATGTAAACTAAAACCAGCTTCAGTTTCACTTTCACCCCCCCCCCTCACTATGTCCGGGAATTGCATCAATAGCATCACAATGAAAAAAGATTACTAGTACTACCGGTGCCAACATTATTTAACTCTAAACTCCTTGAATGCAAAGTTTCAAAATAATCTTCAGTGGCTTCAGTACTCATCTCAACACCATTAAAATTATCTTCATCACTATCGTCTTCTATTTCATTTTGTCTTCGTGTTGCACTATCAATAGTTTGAAGTAAATTAATGTTCGATAAACCACCATGTCTTTCTCCTTCAGTCACCCATTCATCATCAGATGGAAGATCATCTACAACGTCATCAAAATCAATGACTTGCTTTTTGTCCTTATCATTCATTTTCAAATTACACATCACAAAAACCAAGTCATTCATTTTTTTTCTGTTGTAGACAATTTCTTCATTTAGTATGAACTTATAAAAAAAATTCACAATTGATAAAATATAAGATTCTTATAAAAAATGAAAACAATATTTTTTTAAAAAAAAAAAAAAACTTACCATCTCAAACGCACTCCAGTTACGCTCACATCCAGATGAACTGCAAGTCAAGCTTAGAACTTCGAATTGCAAGATTTTGTAGCTACGGACATTCATCTCCATAAGAATCCCACCATCTAGCTGGAGTCTTTTTATCCCTTGCTTTTTTGGCAGCCTCAATGCCAAATAACCCCTTTGCTTCGGAGAATATATTAAGTTGTAAATCAATTTTATCCCTCTCTACTTCATCAGGCACCATCCGAGTCAGGCATTCATACATTCCATATTTAATATTTTTGTCTTGTTTATAATCAGTAATATAATGATAATGAGGATTCAACCAATAAGCAAATGCATGCAAAGGTCTGTGAAGTTGAAGCTCCCATCTTGCATCAATAATATCCAATACAGGTATATATCTACAAAAGAAAATAAAAATTAGGATATTAACATCAACATTAAATAACATAAGATAAAACAATAGTTATATTAAATAAACAATTGACATAATAGATAATTTGCACCTTTTTTGCACATTTCCAAAATTCACTTTTATCTTCTCTTTCGCTTCCTGCATGGCTTTATATATAAAACCCATGGCCGGTATCTCATCTGAATCAACTAATCGAAGAACTTTTATAAGAGGAAATGTTGCCTTGATGCATTCGGAGACATCATGCCAAAAGTTCTTTGTCCAAAACACAATTTTGAATTTGCCGCCCTTCTTCACTTTTTGAATACCGACTTGACCTCCATTGGACGGAAGTGAACATTGACATCAGTGTAATTTTACAATTGCTCAAACATCCAAGAGTCAACTATGCAGTGGCAAATCGAGTGGCACCAGGCCTGATCAAATCTTGTCCTTTTGTGAACTTTCTCAGCATGGAAATAAGGAGAGATCTTGAATAAATATAAGTGGTGATTCTCCTCCCCTTACCAATGGTTAAGGCATGCAGCTCTAGTTTCTTCTCAAAATCTTCCAAAATCAAATCAATACAATGAGCAGAGCATGGTGTCCAATACAAGGTTTTTCTTTTTTCCATCAACAAATGCCCAAATTTGCCTTATAGTTCGCGAGCATTATCGAGTAATGACCTGCACCACATTTGCCTCTCCAATCCTTTTCAACAATAGCATCTAACATCTCAAATACTTTAAAAGCTGTTTTGGATATATGAGATGTGTCTACAGATGATAAAAAAAAAAGTTCCTCTAGGACTATTAACCAAAAAATTACAAATAGAGCGTCTTTTCCTATCAGTCCATCCATCAGACATTATTGAGCAGCCTGTTTTTTTCCATTCCATCTTATAGTCATCAAGCAAATGCATTGTTTTATCTACTTCTTGCTTTAAGTACTTCTCTCTAATATCATGGTAAGATGGAGGCTTAAATCCAGGCCCATGTTTTGCAACTAATTCAAGCGCTTTAACAAACTCAGGGTTTCTAACACAATTAAAAGGAATAGCACTAGTGTAAAAAAACCTTGCTATTTGTTGACATGCTTCTTCTCTAATATCCTTCTTTAGCATGTGATTGATGGTCAGTTGAGTACTTCCACTTCCACTTATTGGTTTCTTTCCCTTGTTCATTGAGCTAATTTCAAAATCTTCGTCTGCATCTTCGCCACTTCTAAAAAACAGAGAAGCCTTTCTTTTCTTCTCAGATGCTTCTAGATTTTTCACCAACACATTTAACATCATCTGCTTCACATCTGCTGGTACTTGATGGCATGGCTCAACATCCTTTCGAGTGCAAGCCAAATGATGCTTGAAACGATAAATGCCTCCGCTGAAAATTTTCTGACAATACTTGCATTGAACTTTTCTTGAAGTATTCTCAATATCTATACCATGCTGCCATCCCACATCAAGTCTATTGCCACTGGTAGTTTTTTTAGATGCCATGTAATCTGCAATTCATTGAAATAATACATCAAATAAGGTAACTTGGGAATTCGACAATTACAAGCCACGCAATAAAATCTCAGCTACACAATGAAATTCCCATGCATGACATCCAATAATCTGAAACTTGGGATATATTTTGAAATGCAGGAGAACAAGAGATTATGTCTATGGTGATTGAGTCTTTGTCATCTTGAAATCTGATAAGAGGACTAATTAAAAGCCAAGAAGAAGAAAAGTTGTCCCCATCAAGAATGAAAAGGCTGCAGCTTCAGGATTACGAGTAAGAAAGCTTAGAAAGGACAGACATCCAGTATTACTGATCTATCATTTTTAACATTTGCATATGAAAACTGGTATGATCAGTGACATACCGAGATAAATGCATGCCAGCCACTTGGCCTTCATGTTAGAAATCAAATAAAATGACAGACATGCAAGTTCCCCCATCACCATTTTCATTATTTTTCTCAAGAAAAAAAAACTGAATTCAATGTACTAAAGAGTTTCCACAAGGAAAGTGATGAGGACATAAGTCTGTTTTAAAATAGGAAAGCCAATATTATTATTCCTATTCCTACGGTAATTAGAAAAAAATTAGGAAACAAACTACTCAGTTTTTCTCGTGAAGATACTTGTGTATATAACAACCGATAATATTTTTGGGTTTGATGAACAAACAAAATTAGTGATGATGAACTGTACTATAGCAATCAATTTCTGGGTTTGATGAACAATAAAAAAAATCATCAATATGATTTAAAAAGAACTAGCCAATACAAAGAGTGTGTGCATGTATGAAGAGAGATTTGAACAGCCAACAAATACAAGTTTTCCAAAGGTTTATGGGTAAAAAAGATACAACTAGGTATCCAATATGCTAGAAATGGATTGTGGATTCAGGTCTATAAAATGGTCAATAATTCACCAAAATATTTCAATGGTCTGTCAGCCACCTGTTATACACAGAAATTTCAAGTCCATGGTTAAACAAAGCTCTAGGGCCTGTTTGTTTCTGAGGGTTGTATCGCCGTTTGCTCAAAATTTGATTTTTTTTTTTCATTTTTTTGGTGTTTTAAAATCATTTTGATGTGCTGATATCAAAAATAATTTTTAAAAAATAAAAAAAATATCATTTTGATATATTTTTAAATGAAAAGCACTTTCAAAAGCAACCGCAACCGCACTCTCAAACATGTCTCTAGTCTCCACCCTTGCCAGCCGATTGAATTAAAACATGAATTTGTTACCAAACAATTAACAAATATATATTAAAATGTTAGACTGTTTATATGAATAATAAAACATAACAATGAATCCTAGATTTTCTTAGAGTATTTAAGAAATAACAAATCGATTAAAATCGGAAGATTTAAGCTGTGGTATTCTTAAGAAAGCAAGACTCGTGGCAATTCAGCAGCCCATCACACGCAGCAAAAATATCAAATTAAGAAGTTGAGGGACCAAATTTACAATTAAACAACACAATTGCCTGACACTTCAAAATCCGGGAAGCTGCAACATCCCATCGGATGAGATAATTAAATTCGTATCAGCATATAATTTATGAGTAAAATTAATTATTTTTTTTAGCATAAGATGATGAGGAATCTAATTGGAAGGAAATACAAGCAGTTGAAAAAGAAATCGCGGAAAGTATGGTGTGATGTGTACAAGTCCAATTGATCGTATCGTGGTCCATTGAAAATGGTCGGTCACATGTGATGGCTCATCCAGTGCTTCTGTGAAATGTTCTTCGCTGCTGCATATTCGTGGGATAGGAATAATCCTATTCCTGCCCAAATCAATTTATAGTTCTATTTTTTTATCAAGACCACATATAAAAATATTGGGCAGGGCTTGATTCTCTTGATCAAGACCACATATACTAATTTTTTATTTCATGTTTGACACTGCATTTCAAACATGTTTTTGAAAAGCATATATTTTATTTTATTTTAAATTAATTTTTTTTTAATATTTTTAGATTATTTTTATATACTGATGTCAAAATTAATTTTTAAATAATAAAAAATACTTTAAAAAACTATTGTAACCATTCAACCAAGACAAAAAAAGTCATGTTCAATCTCACACCAAGAACTTCACATAGTTGAGTTTGACTCGGGATGCATGAAAATGTACAATTTATAGGGGATTATAATGATGATTAAATTAAGAATTTATTATAATATATGTGTTAACTTTTGGAAAAGAAAATAGGAGAATCTTTTGAGGGGTTAATATTAACAATAAATAAATAAATTAGGAGGTCAAATCTTTAATTTTATTAGTATTAATTCTAAAACTTTAAATTATTAAAGGGAGAGCCAAACCTTTTTCTTTTTCTTGCACGGGACATGCCCGGCCACTCTTGTCTCTGCCCTTGAGTAAGAAATAAAATGCACATCGGGCAGGATTGCCATAGAATATCCATTTCTTTTCGACAAAAAAACAAAAAGGGTTCTCCTATCTTTCATGTTGTTGTAAATAATATAATTTAAAAATTTATTTAAAATATTTCTATTCTACGTTGAAAAGACTAATATATTTTTTTTAAAAAATGATTTGAATATTTAAACCTAATAAACTTTCAATTTTATGTTGTAAAAACAACAATTTCTACTAGTATTTATATAGTAAATTATAATATAAGCTGTAATCAACTACAAACGGTCGTAGGCTTGCTACATATATAAGATAACTTTTTTTTGGATAATGTGGGAACCACATGACCCGGAAAACACACTTCATGGGCCCAGAGCATGTGTAAACCCCCGGCTGTCCCAGGCTCTTACGGGGATCTTGAAAGATTGGTTGTCGAGGCTCGAACACCTGACCACCTCGAGTAATAACCAAAGGTGGCAGGGTGTTGTTGCCGAACATATATAAGATAACGCATATACTTTCTAAGCCTTTCATCTTCATTAATAATTTATCTCTTCATTAATATTTTTTCTCGATAACATCTTGAAATTCATGTGTGTAAATACAAATTTTTAATTGAAATTGCATAATACATAGACGAATTAAGCAATTCTCATGCTCTTGAAATTTACAAAAAAAAAAAACTAATTAATTGAGATTCTTTCTTGCAAAAATATCGTGCTACCCATAAATGACCCATTGCAACTCTATAAAAGGTTGATGCCATAAAACTATATACGTTTACTAAGTCAAGGATCTTAGATTTTCTCTTGTCAAAATACACTGCCACATGCTAGATTCTCCACTGCCAAAAGTGCAAGTGGAGAATCATTTTCAAAATCATGGGAGAAGAAGTGTTCATGCTCGAAGCTCAGAAATAAATGGTGAAGAACACCTAGGAAAAGCTCACTAACACTAATATTGGTATTGATGTTATCTTGACCAATTTCCAACCAATACTTTTGTAAGAAAGTGCTATGGCCCGTGTGTAATGAAATTCAAATCTAAAATATTAAGGTAATAAGCATTGGGTTTCAAAAGTATTTATGAAAAAAAAAATTAAGCAATTGAACAAGTTGTATACCTCAAGTCCATCAATTTAAAATTGAATTGAGATTCTAGGAAAAATATATATTGTATGATACAGTATAACCTTGATAAATTAATAATATTAATTAAATAATATTTTTATTTAAACCTCAATTAAATAATATCTTGATTACTAAATGATTTTTCATAATTATAAAAGTACAAATTTATAGAGTTTTAAATGTATATGTAAACATGGATGGGTATAAATGGAAAAGAAGGAGGGCAGTTGCCCCCATATTTATTTATTTAATTTTGAAAATATCCAAAAAGTATAGTTTAATCAATTCAGGTCTTCCCTTGTTTTTAGAAAATTGTCTCGTGTAGTTTCTTAAACTTGTCCTTCGTAATTAGCATGTCTACTTCTACTTCTACTTCTAATTTGTTTTTGGTGGGGGGGAATAATTATGTATGAAAGCATGGTTTAATTGGACTATTATGTAATTCCTCAATTCAATTTTTTATCTGATTTTTTTAATTTAAGTTAAATAATTATGTAATTTTATATTATTATTATTAGATAGAACATTCCAACGTATTTTTTTTTTATTTGAGAAAACCTCATTTTTTTAAGTATTTTTTACGGGTACGAGTTAAATGACTAAAATCCTAGTTATTTTAATTTTTTATAAGATGAGTAGGACATAACTCTCTCTCTCTCTCCATATATATATATATATATATATGAGGAAAAAGATAAAGATAAATAACATCAGAGGGATGAGTGATTTGGGTATGTCTTTAGTTTGATAAGAGGGATAATGATCCAACGGGAGATTGGAGAGATCCTTCCAATCATTCTAACTTGGAAGGGTTGACTTCTATCCTTGAAATTTTCAATAATTTCAATCTAGAAAGATTGACTCTCATAATTTTGTTTCTTTTTTAGTCAAATAATGAGAAGAATAGCCAAAGCACCCATCATTTTCTCTCTCCATCCTTCCACTTCAATTCTCCAAGTTATCGTTCCTGAAAAACATAATTATTTTACATGGTACAGCAAGGGTTCAAAACCTGTGACTTTGATTTGGAAGGGGCCATTTTGTAAATCCCTAATTCTTCCATGAAGTTAGGCGCAATCCCTCAACTCAAACGACCCCACCATCAAGCAACTCTGGTCATGACAAGCTTTTATTCCAAATAAATGTTAGCATCACTCCTGGTTGATTGTTTAAATGTTAAAATATATAGAAAAATCCATGCTTCAAAGAGTAGAATTTGTTCCGAAAAGCTACACCAAGTTGTCACAGCTAGGGCGGGCACCGACCGCGTACTAGAGAGAGGGACCAGCCATCATTTCATCACGAGATTCTTCGCATCTGAAATGAGTTAGATAGCATAACATTTCAGCAGAAAGTGAAAAAAGAAGAAGAAAAGGCGCAAATTAGCCACTCCGAATCGTTAAAGAGAGCGAGCTTTTCTACGGCAACGTAGCAGGTACAATGGAAGATAATATCTGTACGCAGCTTTAATATTTGTAAGGTAAAGGTGGTGGTGGTGGTGGTGGTGGTGGTGGTGGAGACAGAGCGTGCGCCACCACCGCCCAATAGCATGTGAGCAAGTCTTTTAAGAAAATGTGAAGCAGAGGCATTGAGAGCATGGTCCCCATTATATAAAGCTCCTATTCTTTCTTTACCTTTTGAAATCTTCCAACTCTTTGGTTTGATGGTGACTCCCTATTGGGAGGTACTGCTTCCTTCGATACCATGACATGCTTTATAGTATTTTTTTATTTATAAATATATTAAATTAATATATTTATTATTTTTGATATCATTACATTCAAATAATTTAAAAATACCAAAACTATTTTTATTTTTTATAAATAAGTTTATGAAGATGACTTGAAATCATACATCATCCTTTTTATTTGACACGATTATAGTTCACTGGTTAAATTCCACCTCATCAAAACCATGGATCCTTTTCTCTTTCTTTTTTTTTAAATAATTTTTTAGACACGGTTTGGTACTGTGTTTTAAAATATTTTAATGATTATAAATGATTTTTTCAAAAATAAATATTTTTACTATGTCAATTTCTTCTTATGAGAAAGATAATACTTGGATACTGATTTTGATGATTTTTTAATTTCTTTCTCATAATAATTACCATTATAAATGATTTTTTTTAAAAAAATATTAGTCAAATGAAACCAAGGTTATTAAATTCATTTTGATCTAAATCTCGAATTATAGATTGGGTAGGTTAACATCGGCTAATTAGATTTATTTAAAATAATAATATTTTAATTTTTTATTATTTAAAAATTTAAAACAAAATCTAATTTTAATTAAGTCATGGGTTGATTTATTAGTCCCTAAGAAGCGTGGTGTGATAATAAAAGACTTGTGATCTGCACAACAAGTCTCGATTTTAAGTCAGAGTGTGCACCTCTTGTAAAAACCTAGGACAACCGGGATTTTATTCGTTTATCTAGACTAACAAAATACGCTTTCCGGAGAGTGGAGTTTCCTAGCATAAAAAAAAGAAGTTAATTTATTAGACAGATGAAGTTCAATTAGATTAACTCTTATATATAAAAATTTGATTTGAAGTATGTCCTTAATCATATCTAGAATTAATGAACCACAAAGTTAATCAATTAAAACCAAACCAAATTTAAAACGAACCAGATTTAATAATATCAGGTGAAAGCGGTTCTGTAATAATCTTTTTTTTTAATATTTGATACCATCACTATTGCCTAATCAAACTAATAATAATAATAATAATAATAATAATAATAATAATAATAATAATCCAAAATCATATCTCCCCCTCCAAAAACATATCTACCTCAAAGTCCAACTTGATGAATATAAAAGAGAAAACTTATAAGAGCAGCAAGGAAGACGGATGGGACATTCCTGCTAATGATGACTTAGCAATGTAGTATCTGGTTTGAAATGTGGTTGAGGTTGTTTTTTAAAGTGATTTTTGTTCAGAGTTGCATAAAAATAATTTTTTTTTAAAAAAAATTATTCTTGAAATCATCACATCAAAATGATCTAAAAATACTAATTTTTTTAATTTAAATTAAAATTTAAAATAAAAAATTTCAATATTTTTCAAAAATATTTTCCAAACGCATTCTCAAACACTCTGTCACTATAAGAGAAATAAGTGCAAGG
>JAPFFJ010000548.1:0-10720 GCA_029204005.1 Salix udensis
GAAAATCATATAGTTTATTTCATCTTATTTTTTATTTTAAATAAAAATAAAAATATCATTCAAATAATAGATTTTTTAATCTCTACACCTGCCTTATCGAACAAAATTCTCATCTAACTTTATTAAACTTTTGATAATTAAACTATGTAATATATCGTGTAAAGGACATGTAATTATTGAATCGAGAGAAAAAAGTATATGAGTATTAATAATATATTGATTATTTTATTTTTGTTTTTCAAAAGCTTTATATTTTTGTTAGAGAAAGGAGGTAAAAAACAAATCCTAATGCGCTACAACCGGCTCAGCTGGGACCCTTATAATTCCACAGAATTCTCCCTTTTCTTCTCTGGAAAGGAACTAAACAGTTCAGAAGAATCAACATTAAAAACACCAACTTGTTCATGCATAACACTGAATCTGATAATGTGATACATTGTATTTTTGTAAAAGTTTTTTATCCAATTAAAATTATATATTTTTATGTTTTTTTGATACAAAAATATCAATTTAAAGGTTTTTTTCCATGTGAAAACAATTTATAAAACATTTTAAAAAATAGAGTGGACCACAAAAACAAATGCATCTAAGATATCACTAATATATATTAAGATATTTTCATAGTATTAATATTTATTTTCAGTGATAAATATAGATTTGACGTGATATTGACACGGCTCAATCAAATTAAAAAACCCAACCATTGACCATTGAGTGCTTTGATTTGATTGAACTATGTCAATATCAAATTTTGTCCTTATCACTAAAAATAAAATAAAATAAAATGAAAAAATTGAAAAGAAAAGAATCAAACAATAGCTTCTGTAAAGGATATGCACATTTCAAGTGCATGCGTCGACGCCCGCCCGAATGGAGTCTCCTCCGTGTGCTGCCGCTCCGAGCTTGGATCAGTGGAAGAATACGGAGGAGGGCATGCAAGTTGTCGAGTACAGAAGACAAAGATAGAGTGAAGAACAAGAATGATAAGAGAGGGGCAAAGAATGGTTGGGACGTCCAAATATGTGCCTTATATAGGAAAGCAGTGAGATGTATATTCAATTTGTAAATTTGGTTTTACAAAAATAGTTATTAATTTTTACTATTACACCTAACGGTATTAAACATACAAAAAAAAATGAAATAATAGAGATTGCCATAATTATTTGTAATATAATTATCATCATTATGATATCATCATGTCATAATAACATCTTAAATCATTTTTTTTATGCTAGGAAACATCACACCTAAAAGGTACACCTTATGGACCCAAGTGAGCGAGCAGAAATCTGATTGTTCTCGGCTCTTACAAAAAATACATACCCCGATTTGAACTTAAAATTAACCGTGAAGATTGCAAGTTTTCTATCATTACGTTACGCCTATTTGAGAATCTTAAATCATAACTACTCAATCTTGTATAGCATCTTATATTTATTTTTTAAAAATTATATAATGTTCAAGTTGTACTTATTAATATAAAAAGTTATTAGGGCATGCCAAGCTTAGGTGTAAATAAAACCATAACAAAATTAGATAGCATAGAACCATACCAGGATCAGGATCCGGCTCAAAGTAATTTTAGAAGACACTAATATTGTTTCATGATTTTTCTAAATTAGATCTCTAAATTTTATTTATTTTAAATTTCAATAAGTAGATCGGTTTCAATATTCTATTTAAATATATTATTTTTCATTTCCCTCTCTTTTCTCACAATTATATCTATCCATCCCCTGTTGTCATTGTCTTCACTCACCATTAGCAAAAGATATTAATTTTTTTCTATGTTAAATAACCTTATAAGTATATTAGTACTATTACTATCGAAGAAAAATCATTAAAGAACATGGGGATTTCGACTAATTTTATAAATTTTAAAATTATAATTTTGTAAATTTTCAATGATCATATAATACAAAAACAGAGAAAACAACATTTTAGTAGCGAGTTATTATTATTAGAGCAGATTAGACAGCCCACCTTTCTTCAACCAGTCCATGTGCAATGTTTATTATGGATACATGTGGTCATATAATATAATTCATGGAGAACATTCATACTACGTCATGCAAAAATGAACCCAGCCATGGCAAAAACACTACCAGATCTTTGGGAACAAAATTTAATAACAACCCGATTAGAACCAAATTACATGTGGAATTTTATTCAATTCAATTCCACAAGTGATTTTAATTAAATTTATAACCTATTACAACTCTTTTGTCTAAAGAAAAATGCTAAAATATACAACTAAACTCAATTATACTATTTGGAATACATTTAGAATTGAATTGAATTAAAAATATTAACTTTTTACCCTTAAAAAAATAATCTCAAATGATATAAATTGATATAATTAGAATAAAATTGAGCCAAAAAAAGAGAGAGAGAATAATGCCTATGAATTCTAACTAATAACTAATGCCTATGAATTCTTACTAATAACTGATTAGTTTATAAAATTTTAAATCCTTTATACTACCTCAATTACCATAAAAGTTTATCAATTTTGTTATGTCGTAATTTTTCATAGATGAATATAACATATCACTGATAGAAAAAATATATGTTATTCCATCAATGATTTTTTTTCATCCATCAATATTCCCTTCAATAAATTTGACATATAGCCATCAAAAAGACCATTAGCTATTTCTTTAATAAGTAAACAATGGCAATGGCATTCATAATAATTTTTCCCAACTTTCTAGAATATACCAATTATCGCTACCATTATCAATAATAATTTATATATATATAAAAGAATCAATTGAAAAAAAGAGAAAATAATTATAAAAATTAATATAAAATATTTATTAAGAACCTACAAATTTATAAATTCAAATCCAATTAATATAGAATAGAGACTCTAGAAAAAAAAAAAGGAGGATACGAATAAGAGGGAATGCATAAACCACCCATCTATGATCTCATCTTTATTATCTATTAGTAGAGTTCGATCATTTTAGCATTAAGTCATTCACTATCGGCAACAAGATAGGTTGCTCGAGCTTGAACTCGATGGTTTAAAACTACCATAAACTTTGAAGTTTGAGTGCCCGGAACTGATTGCGAGCATCCAATGATTGAAAATTATAGGACATCTACAAGTCCCTGGTTGTAGTGTTACAGAGACTGTACACCTAATTTCTATTAGATCTACTGAACAATACTGCCTCCTACTATAAATTCATATCGAGATTCAGATGGGTCAAAGGACTATCATTGTATCTCTTCTTCAACTGGGTGTTATATGTATCTTGAAAAAATAGTCAACAAATTCAAGAAAAATAATAAAATAAGAAAAAATGGTTCAAAACCAATATACCACAAAGTGTTGAGCTCGACTTTCCTTGAGTTGCTGCACCCTTTTATGGTGGTTTATCGAGCTTAATTGGTGTCTAAAAATTGTAGCCTATAACATAAAATTATTGTTAGTTAAATATATTTATCAGAAAAAAACAAAAAAAATGGACATAATTAAAAAATAATCTTACCATCGGCTTCACATGTGAAATGAATAGAGTAGACCCCTTGATGTGCATGGTAACAAAACCATGAACATGTCAGTTTTTGTTCTCTATACCATAGCGTAATTATTGCATGAAATGTTTGAACCAAAGTTGTCAATACCGTTCCGGTCGCCGTTCTAGTTTTTCGATTGGAACGGAACGTTCCGGCGTGCCGTTTCGGTGTCGTACTGTTCATATATAATTAATTATATATATATGAAAAAAAAAATTAATTTAACAAGCATAATTAAAATTTGAATTCTTTTTTATTTAAAATATTTTGGTGTTTTTAAATTATTTTGATGTATAGATGTCAAAAATAATTTTTAAAAAATAAAAAAAAATAGATTTTGAACCCGGAACGGCACGCCTGGAGCGGAACCGAGGCGTTCCGGCCGGAATTTGGCCGAAATTTCCGGAACGGACCGGAATTAAAACCGAGACAAAAACGCCGCCGTTTTGTCTCGGTTTTTTGAACGGAATGGAACGTTCCGGCCATTCCGGGCGGAACGGAATGGAATTAACAACTATGATTTGAACATCTCGTGATGCATATATTCCACCCACATGACCTTTAAGATGTACAATGATCTAAAATCCTTCCAAATCGTTGTCTCCTTCTAGGTTATAAGCTCTTTTTTCCCATATATTTTGGCTTTTTTGTCTTGTACTAAAAATCACGCAATTTATATGGTACAAATGAATTATCTATTAGTAAATAAAAAATAAAATTGAATAAAAATATTAAATTCTTTTATCTTGATTCCAATTTTACCTAGTTGCAACATAATTCGTTCAAACTCTCCTTGCAATAGCATTGTTAGCTTTATCCCATTAAAACAATTCCTTGTAATTAAATTTGTAAAAGAAGAATTTCATTAATTATAATAACTAAATGAATTAACATAAAAAGTATTTAAGTTAAGACTAACCTCAACCTTTTGAAACATGCATCAATCTCCATTAAAATAATAGAATTCTATTAATGATTTTATTATCAATTTCATTCGTTGATTGAAATTATTTTTTCAAAATTATTAACATGTCTTTGTGAACGGAAAACATACTAACATTTCTAGGTAAATGGATCTTGTGGTGAAAAGGTCATCTCTTGACATGGCAACATTGCACTTAATGAATCCATGTTTTTTTTTTTTTTGGTAAAAATCGGGGCTTAATACGCCCTTCTAAATTAAACGAGTACTGGTAGACCCAATCAGGTCATAATACAATAAGGGATAAAGTCCCGACGGAGGATCGTCTAACACATCCGATCCCCTGTCAAGTAAATCTCTAGTTAGCCCATAATTCGCCAACCAATCGGCCACACAATTGGCCTCCCTATACACGTGAACTGTTGTTACCTCCCACTCCCTCCCTAGCAAACCTTTAATCTGCATAATTAGATTATAATTCCTGTCCACTCTCACGCTATCCCCATTAATTAGACCCACTACAACTTTAGAATCGGATTCCAAATCCACCTTCCTAAACCCTCTATCCCATGCAAGTTGAAGCCCAACATAGACCGCCCATAACTCTGCATTAACTGACGAACAAATACCAATGTTCCTTGCAAAGCCACCTATCCAAGTTCCCATATGGTCTCTAATCACTCCACCAGCACCTGCCACTCCTGGATTTCCTTTGCTGCATCCATCAACATTTAGTTTGATCCGATCTTCTTGTGGGTATTTCCACCCAACCTGAGCATCCTCTGTACTTCTTCTTCCCTTATCATTACCATGACTTTGAGTAATCTTAGTATCCCGGACCATTCTTTTTATAGCAAGAACAGCCCCAAACCAATTACCCTGATCTACCCCAAAAACTCTATTGCACCTCTCTTTCCATACATACCAAAGAGCTATTCCGAATTCCAACGGCCAATCCCCCTGATCCGTGTTTCTAGTTCTGGTGGACAAATTTGATACCAGCCATGCATACCAACTTTGACTGAAGAAGAACTCTCTATTCTCTTCTTTTACGAAAACCTCCCAAATTTTGCGAGCTTTTGGGCAATCGCGCAAAGCATGAATTAATGTTTCCACTTCAGTAGCACAATGACCACAAAATCTATTAGCTGTTAAATGTCTCCGCCATCTTAAATCATTTGTCATAATAGAATTATGGGCCACCGTCCAAAGAAACATTTTGATACGTTCCATTCCTTGCCACTTTCTAATCAATCTCCAAATAGGGTCTTGATCCATCACCCCTCTTTCCTCTAGCACCATATAAGCAATTCGGACTGTAAGCCTTCCATTTGAAGAATGATCCCAACCCACCGTGTCTTCTAACCCATCTTGAATTGGTGGAGTGTATCCAACAATGCTCATCACAATTTGCATAGGAATTAAATGGGCAAACACCTCCCATTTCCAATTGCCCCTAGAGTCCACCATATCGGCCACCGTATAATCCAGTGTCTCTACCTGCACATCCCGCTCTAGATGATTAATGATGGGCCCATAACTCTCCAACCAACTGTCTCTCCAAAATAGCGTCCGTTTGCCATTCCCTACATTCCAGGTTGCATTTTGGTTCACCGTGTCCCATTCTTTACAAATGGCCTTCCACAACACTGAGTCAGCTGGTGATGCCACCGGATTGCCTTCACTTCTTCTATTACTCATATATTTGTCCTTCAGAACTTTTACCCATAGGTGATTCTCCTTCATCATACCCCAAGCCAATTTCATTAAAAAGGCTCTATTCATTGACTTTATTTTCTTCAACCCCATTCCTCCTTCTTCCTTTGGCCGACACATCTTGTTCCAGTTCACAAGATGGATTTTATCTCTACCTTCTTGTTGCCCCCATATGAATCTCCTGCAAATTTTCTCTATTTCATAGCAAGTATGCTTGGGGATAACAGCAGCTTGCATCGGATACAAAGGGATCGTGGATAGCACGGATTTGCAGAGAGTTATCTTTCCTGCCAGAGACAGACTACTAGCTTTCCATCCTGCTAACTTTTTCTGCATATTCTCTATTAAGTAATTATATGTATTTTTAGTTACTTTTTGGTGAAGCAACGGCACCCCTAGATACTTCCCCATATCTTTAGTGATTTGAAAACCACTTCTCCTGCTAATATCTTCGGCCAAGGAGGCTGAAACATTCTTTGAGAAAAATACTTTTGTCTTTGTAATACTAACCTTCTGCCCCGACGCTGCACAAAAAATATCAAGACATTTAGTAACTCTCTCAAGCTGATCCATACTTGCCTCTGTAAACAACAACATGTCGTCTGCAAAGCATAAATGAGAAATCTTCAACCCATTCCTTCTCATTCTAAAAGGCTTCCAACTATTGTCCTCCACCTGTCTGTTTATTAGCTGAGAAAGTTTTTCTAAACACAAAACAAATATATATGGGGATAGCGGGTCTCCTTGTCTTATACCTCTGTTAGGACTGAATTTCTGAGTTGCACTACCATTCCACAGAACACTGAGAGTTTGTGTTTCTATACTCTGCATGATGACTCTTATTAGATCACTAGGAAACCTAGCATCAACGAGAGTCTCTCTGATAAACTTCCAGCTCAACCTATCATAGGCTTTTTCAAGATCCACTTTAATCGCCATAAACCCTTTTTTACCTTTCATCTTGCGCATGGAATGAATGACTTCCTGGGCAACGATAATATTGTCTGTAATTTGTCTTCCCGGCACAAAGCTGCTCTGTACTTCACTAATGAGGTTCGGCAACAAAGCTTGCAGTCTCCCCACTATTACCTTTGACACTGCCTTTAAAATCACATTACAAAGACCAATTGGTCTAAACTGATGTAGATATTCAGGCATCTGGACTTTTGGAATCAAGACTAAATACGAATGATTTATTCTTGACATGTCCTTATTTCCTGTAAAAATGTCTCTAACATACCTGCAAACCGATTGGCCAATCACATGCCACTGAGACTGATAAAAGATTGGCTGATACCCATCCGGTCCCGGTGCTTTGTAAGGCTTCATCCCAAAAATAGCTGCCTTAATTTCATCATCCATAACTGGGGCATTTAACTGATTTATATGATTTTGATCAATAATCGGAAAAATACCTTTCAACCGAATATCCTCCCGAGTCTCCTCCTGATCTTGCCAAAATAACTTATGATAAAACTCCCTAGCCATGTCCTTTAACTTGTTTTCCTCCCATACCCAAACTTGCAGCTCATTCTTCAAAGCTTTTATTTTATTCCTTTGTCTTCTGATGATGGTCTTTGTGTGGAAATAGGAAGTGTTCCTATCTCCAAATGAAATCCAATGGCATCTTGACTTCTGGAACCAGTGAATCTCTTCCTGTCTAAGAATCTGTTTATATTCAGCCGATAGATCATCCTCCAATCTGTACAGAAATGGATTTCCTCTCACTGCTATTGCTTTCTGAATTCCGCCTAATCTTGCCAACACATTTTTTTTCTTTTGGAAAATGTTGCCATAGACCAATTTATTCCACATCTTCAATTGCATCGTCAAACTTTCTAAGGCCGTTGGCACCTCTGCATCCGTCTCCCAGTGGTTTTCCAAAAATTCTGCAAACTCACTGTGCTGTAACCAGGCTGCCTCAAACCGAAATGGTCTTTCTTCTCCTTGCACCATAACTCTCTGCTCCTTTAGCTCTACCATGATAGGGTGATGATCAGACTTAACCCTTGGAAGAACTAGCACATTAGCATCTTGGAACAGCTGCCTCCACTGAGCATTACCAAAACACCTATCCAATCTTTCCTGAACCCGCATATAACCATTTCTAATACCCCCTCTCCATGTGTATTTTGGACCCTTGCTGCCCAAATCTATTAAATTACATTCTTGCACCCATTTAGCAAAACGATGAATTCTACGATGATCTACTCCAGCTCCCCCCGATTTCTCCGTAGCCATCAGGATCTCATTAAAATCCCCAATAACCATCCATGGTAAACAAACATTCTTAGCCAGCTTAGCAATTTCCTCAAAACATTGTTTTTTCAGTACAGCAATTGGATTTGCATACACTACTGTAAAAAGCCATGAATCCGTTCTCCCGTCATTCACCACACCATGAATAAAATGTTTAGAAGAATCAAGGATGTGTATATTAACTTTCGCATGATTCCACAATAACCATATACCTCCTGACATCCCTTGAGCTTCCACTCTAAAACTAGACGCAAATTTTAACTTGTCCACAATTTTGTCTGCTTTAATTCCACTGACTCTAGGTTCCACTACTGCCATTATCTGACAATTATATGAACGCCTTAAATCATGCATCACAGCACAAAACTCATTGTTCCCAGCCCCTCTACAATTCCAAAATAAAAAATTCATTAAAAAAAATGATCACAGATAGGCTTACTCTTACTTAGAGAATCTCGCCCTCAATATGGGCATTTTCCAGGTCAACTCCTTCTTCTATCATGTTATCCTCTGTAGGTGAAACCTGTTCCTCCATTTGCTTGTTGTCTTCCACCTTTTCATTCCCCTCTTCCATCCAGTTTATTTCATCTGGAGGTTCTGGACTTCGGCTTCTCCTTGTCGGACGATTGCTCACTGTAACTCCACCCCTGGACATCTCAATATCTGAAATGTTCTGTGGCATGATTTCTGTTATCAGTGTTGAAGTCGACCCGTCTTTCCTGGTGTGTTGAATTCTTCTCCTTTCTTCATTCAAATTGATTTCTCCTACCTTCTCTTTTTGTTTCCCGGACGTGTCCATTGCCAGCCCAACTGATTTGGGTTTTAACATCACTATCCCTCTTCCATTTGCATTCTCACTTGGCCCATTCGAACTTGTCCTTTGGCCCGCCCGGCTTCCACTTGGGCCACCGCTAGCCCGCTGCCTTGTTTGGCCCACCAGCCGTCCAGCCCGTGCAATTTCTTTTCCTTTATTACTCCTCTGTGTTGTTTCTTCATTCATTTCTCCAGGTAAGCTTTCCATTTTATCTTCTCCAATCGAATCTTCTAGCCCTTCCTTCTCGGTTTCTCCATTAAAATCTCTTAACGCATCATAACGTTTAGCTACCTTAATCCTGCCCTCCTTTATTGCCATTGATGATGCATCCCCTAATTTTGTGTTTTGACCTCTTCCCTTTCCAGCTGCAACGGTTCCTTCGGTCACCATCCTTCTGCTCGTCCGGCGTTGCTTCCGTTCAGCAATCATCCAATTGCCAAAAGATTCTATTACTTCGGGTCTTACTATAGGAGCTGTATTCTCCTCAGCAACTTTTTCTTTGCTTGTTGCGTCTTGATCTACATGAATTATATGGGGACACATTTCTTGTTTATGTCCATACTGTCCACAGTGGAAACAAACCAGATGAAGTCCTTCATACATGATGCGTCGAACTCGTCTTCTCATTTGAAATTTTGCCAGTAATGGTTTTGTGAGGTCAACCTCCACACACATTCTAGCGAAGTTGCCCCTCATCCCCACCGAAGTAGTTCGGTCTACTTTTAATGTCTTCCCAATCTTCTCCCCTATCTTCCACAACACTGAGTTATCGTAATATTCCAGAGCCAAATCTGGTAAACGAACCCACACTGCCACCTTATCAATAGTGGCCTCAAGAGGATCAAAATTTGGGTGCCATGTTCGAATTGTTAGGTAATGATCGGCCACCATCCAAGGCCCTCCAAAAAGCACATGTGCCCTGTCATCTGCATTAGCAAATTTTGTCAAATAAAAATCATTCCCCAAGTCTGTCAATGTAAAATCTCCCCTCAATTTCCACATATTTTCCAGCCTTTGCCTGAGGAACATATACCCAACCTTTCGCCCCAATAGTTTGATAATGAGAGCCTGTTTCCATGGTGCCCGAATTCTTTTTTTCTCCTCAACAGACAATTTGATCACAGGGCAATCAGAGTCATCGTAGTCATCCTCATCATCATCTGAAATAACTTCAGTATCAAGGTTTTCCTCATTGTCTTCTTCTATTGCCATGGGGGCCCCCATAAGTGAATCAATATAGTTGATACCTCCCTTTGATCCACCGGTGTCACTAGAATCTCCAATCTTAACTTTTTTACTCGAGCGTGTCAACAAATCTGCTTCTTCCGTCGTTGTCTCAGTAGCCATTTCGTTGTGAAAATATCAAAGATAACATTTAAACTGAATTGGTCTGGTAGGACTTGAACTCAAACACTGAGTTACGAGTCCGGAAATCTTCTTCTTTCTTGTGAGATGAAATTGTATCGCTATGCTGTATGAAT
>JAPFFJ010000549.1:0-10639 GCA_029204005.1 Salix udensis
GCATTGGAGTTGTATACAGCAAGGATCAGATCAATGTCAATGGCGATGGGAGTATTGGACTATGAAAAAAGATTAAATGAGTGTTTGACTTTGTGATAGCTTTTGCGGTTGAGAATAATCGTAGAACTAAATTATTTTGTAAATTTTGTCTTAGGTTTTTATAATTATAGAACCCACCAAAACTTCGTTTAAATCTCAGTTTGCCAAATGTTTTTAGCCCAAAACACTGCTATAAATTTTGAAAAATTGCTTATGACACTATTGATGTTAATTAATTTGACAAAACAATATTTTTGTCGATGATAGGAACAAGAACAAGAACAAGAAATAAAGAAAGTAAAAATATATACCAAAAACAAGAAAAGAAAAGAAAAAAACCCATAAAACACCATTAATTCACAGACCACACATTAATATACAAACACAAACCACACATACACCGACAACTAGCAAACCCTCCCGCCAGGACACAGATCAACCCACTCTCAGCTATAGCCGATATGATTTTTGCCAAATATAATTACAATTCTAATTTTGTTCATGATGATATTTTACTAGATATTGTTCCCCGATTAAATAGTCAATGATCGATGAGGCCTTCATGTATGACTTTAGTTCGTGATGAAATTACAAGTAATTTGATAAGAGAATAAAAATAAATATTTAATTTACTTGAATTATTAATTATATTATATCGTAACATTGTTTCATCAAACTTAGCTGGATTCTTAACCTCGCCAGAAAGAGGGCAGTGCTGATGTTTACAGCAGCTAGCTGCTTGTTTTCAATCTTGAGGTCGAGGGCAAGCTTGCAGTAACTATCTCTCCCTCTCTCTCCATCCTGTAATGGTAGCTGAAAACAAGCATGTCATTATCAAAATCACTATAAAGGAATAAATGATGATCAAAAAAGAAGGAAAAGGAAAAGAGAAAAGGAAACGAATTCCCTGCAGCGCGTCCACATCACTGTCCAAGCTCTTTTGATTTCAACGCGATAAATTCCAGACAACCGATAAAAAGAAGGGGGAGAAAAGTGAGAAAAAAGAAGCCAAAAAGAGCTTTGGTGCAGATTGATTATTGCATTGAAATGAACGGTGGTGATAAGAGTGGGGCCACTCTGAGGATGATCATGTCATCTATTTTTCACACAAATTTGTTGAAGAAGTGACACAAAGAGAGGTGGCAATGGATGGCCTGAAAATCTGAAACCAGCTGATACGCGGGGAGCTAATGATTCGGTGTCGCATTAAGGATGAGATCTACTTGAGAGGCACCGAATTCATGATCTTCAAGGACCTAGTGGGATACATGATGTTCTAACACTATCAGCTGCATAAATCTTCAGTGCAAGAAGGTGAAAAAAGAAGAAGGGTCATCATTTGTAGGATTAAGCAAAAATACTGAAAAACAGTTTAACTTGAAAAGAAAAAAGAATCATTAAGAACCCCCCATTAAACCAAGAAAATTGAACCATTAAAAAAATCGATTAAAATATTTTAAAAAACTTCTGATCTGGTTTGATTTAGGTTTTTTAAGGCTAAAACAGATAAATTAAAACTAATAAATCAAAACTGAACCTAGCCGGTTCAAATTAGAGAATATATACTATAAAAAACTTTCTATTCTTCCAATTTGGTTCAATTTTTTTGGGTTGATTATATTTTGGTGAAATAGGAGAAGGGAAAAAATTGCTTAAAATAATAAGAAGCCTAAAAAAATTGAAAACTATTTTTCATGTTTTTACATAAAAATCCTAACCAAAATTTTGGTTTTTTTTCCTTTCTGATTTTGATTTGATTATTTTTATAGATAAAAATCGAACTGAATTGGAAATGATCACCCATAATCATGTGTCTATACTGTATGTGTACGTGTACATCTCTATAATAAGCATGAGCACTCTGCAAGGATATTTTCCCCAACTGGTACATTGTATATGCAAAATTAAACCATAATCATAGCATGGAATTCCCAACCCATAAATTTCACCTTTCTTAAAGTGTATACCATCCCTTTATTGCCTTCAACTTTAATTGATCTTTCCCTTTTACTGCTATATACTAATTAATTTATCTTTACTGCAATGAAGAAACTGTGTCTATTAGCTAGCTAGAATTGATCCTCGCCACCTTGTTTCCTTGATGATTTATTGAGGCTAAGAAGGGAAATACAAACATCCAATTAGATAAATCATACATGAGAATTTTAGAAGCATAAATATTTATTTATTTATTTTTTCTATCAATTTAAGAATTTAATTTTTATTCTGTATTTTTTTAGTTTTTCTATTTTAAGAGAATAGTTTTTCTTTTTATTATTATTGATCCTCTTAGTTATTTTTATTTCTCTCTCTCAGTTTAACAATTTTATCTTTTTTATTCATCATCATTATTTTTTTAGTTTTTTTGAATTTAGTATTATTATGATTATTCTATTAAAAATATTGCAATAATTTTTTGACAAAGAAATTTGATGAATAAAAAAATAAATATTTTGATTTCCTCTTATAATTATGATAATTTTAGTCTTTAATAATTGCAACATATAAATAAACCCTGTATCTTATAAATTGCGCCAATAAATATACTTGAGAAAGTAAGAACATGTATCACAATTATGCTATCAATTACTGATTTTGAGTAGAAACTATTGTATGCACATTAACAACACAATCCATCACCAGCATCAAAGTTGTACAACTCGCGAGTGGGGTCTTGGCCTAGTGGTTGAAGGGACTTGTTTTCTTTCTCTGCACCAGGATTCAAGTCCCACCATGCAAGCCTGTCATCCCCGCGGTGCCTTACATGCTCACTGGATTTGCAAGATGTTCAGTGAGTCCGGGGATTAGTTGTGGTGCGCGTAACCTGGCCTGGACACCCCGGCTATAAAAAAAAAAAGTTGTAAAAATCAAACTAGTCTGGGTTAAGAAAAAACCCAGTAAAAAACCCATATCAAGATTTACCCTATAATCTAGTTAAAACCCGACCTTCAAGGTATTTTCTTTTTAATCAAAACAATATTGTTTTAATTCTTTTAATTTTTTTAGAGGCTGGTTCAAGATTATCTCGAATCGACTCTACTAGATCATGACCTTGGACTTGCCCGAGTCAAATTTTACAACTGTTATTAGCATTGCACAATAAACATTTACGAGGATCGTAATTATCCGGAAACTTGTTCATTGAATGAATATGTTCTTGAATTTTTGACAAATTTTATTTGGTTTAAATTTCATTAAATAGTTTGGCTTTAAGTAGTATTTGAACAACATTGTATGTTAGTTTTAATATAGGATTAATTATTACGAAATAATAATATTTAAAACTTTTCAATTCAGAGTTGTTTTCTCTATCGTTAACTTATGCATGGATTATATATTCAGGGAGGGAAATGACAGATCACACCTTACCCTACTATTCAGATCATAGCAGGAAATGCTAGACAACGTGAAAAGCTGCAGAATATGACGTGCAGAGGCACTCAAAGAACCACCTGCAGGTGGCTATAATGCTCTTGCAAAAACATAACTTTTTCTCTCTCGTTCGATGCATCTTCACCAATTCATCAAAGATATGTCAAAAAACTGCCTAAGGAAACAGCATTCAACGATCACTCATTTGTGTGTAGATTGCTCCTAATTTAACATGGAAACAATCGTTTGTGCTCGCAAATTTTCATTTTAGGTCTTTAAGATTCTCATTCTGCCGATTCTTCAAAACTCCACATGCAACCGTTCCCGCGACAAACAAGCCAGCTAAAGGGATGAAAGATGGGAAACCAGAAGCAGTTGAATCTATAATTTCTCCATAACTGGAAGTGTTTTTTTGTTTCATGTGGAAGTTCATTCTTTAGATTTTTATAATTTATAGCTTCAGATGACTCGGTACTTGACAATTTTCTCGAAATCGTGTTCCAGATATGGGGCACATTCAACTTGGCCATGTAATGAACCACCAAGAAAAGGGGAAAAAAGAAAGCAGAAGTTTAGTCGGCTTCAGCCATCAATTCTCATCAATGCTACAACAGTTTCAGGAAGCAGCAATGGCTTTGCAAAATGCATAGAGAGAGATTATAAAATAGTATTTTAGATCCGATAGAAGGCAAAGATAGAAAGAAAGTGTCAACACTCACAACTGCGGGATGGATAGAATGTGTAGTTATAAAACCAAGTCGCGTTCGGCCGGGAGCAAGGCCTGGGAATCGGGTCGAGAGGGTCAATCTAAGCTGATGACACAATTATAACAATCAAGATCAGTTTAAAAAAATCAAGATCCAGAATTCTCTCCATAAAGTAGTTGAACATTGTGATAAATCCATCAATCCATCCATTATTCTGTATTTCTTTTTTACTTAGAATCATAAAATTGCTTACAAGTTCATGAAGAAGACCTGTGTTTTTGTTCTTCTACGTTTATTTTTACTTCGGTTCAAGAGCAGATTGTGTTTCGTTTACAGATCTAAATGCAAAGGACTGTTCTGATCATGATGCCTCTGCTTTTCTGCATGTGTCCCTGATGTTTACGGGGCTACTTCTGGAAGGTGCATTCTAGTTAAAGACAGTGGCAGAGTGATTGTTCTAAAAAATAATATAAATTATATTTTGGGTTTCATTTAAGAGTTTAAATTTTTAACTGAGATGATTTCTTTATATAGTATCAGAGCTTTATTAATCTAGCGGTCACGAGTTCAAATTTAACCACTCCCATTATATTTGATAAAAATTAATCACAAGGTAGTGTGAACATATATGCAAGTTTCAAGTTTCATTTGAGGAGATGTGTTAGAGATTAATATAAATCATATTCTAGAACTTCACTTTAGAATTTAAATTTTTAACTGAGATGATTTCTTGACATATATATAATGAATGTGTAAAAACTGATTGTAAAGGCAAAGATGAATAAAGGATTGAATATCCTGAGATGATTTTCCATTGATGATTGTATGAATACTTATACAGTGATGAGCTACAAAAGGCAGTAACCGATTCCCACATGTCAGGAATTGGTTACTGACTTGTAGCAGAGAATAATAAAAAGCAACAAATGAATTTAACATGTTTGTACAGCTGTAATATTCTATACATAATAATATTGCCTATTTCAACACTCCCCCTCAAGTTGGAGAGTGGATATCTTGCACTCCCAACTTGCTAACCATAGGAACAAAGAATTCTTTTCCTAATGGCTTGGTCAAAACATCTGCAAGTTGATGAGTAGAGTCTACATATCGCGTAGTGATGGAGCCATCTTGGATTTTGTCTCTGATGTAATGGCAATCCATTTCAATGTGCCTAGTTCTTTCATGAAACACTGGATTAGCCGCTATGTGTAACGCAGCTTTATTGTCACAGTACAATAAAGCAGATTCATGATGTGAAATTCCCAAGTCTTTTAGAAGACATCGCAACCATGTCAACTCACAGCACGCTCCTGTCATTGCTACGTGATACGCTCGCGAGAAGAGAGCGAGCTGTTTTCGGCGCTCGATCGCCGGGGATATCAATGATGGTCCAAGAAAAACACAATAGCCTGTTGTAGATCTTCTAGTGAGCGGACATCCTGCCCGATCCCGAGTCACAATAGGCTCTCAACCTCAAATCATTCTTGGAAGAAAAAAATAACCCCTGGCCTGGTGCCCCTTTTAGATATCGCACAACTCTAAGAGCTGCTTCCATGTGAAGCTTCCTAGGCTGATGCATAAAACGACTCAAAACATGCACAGCATACATTATATCTGGTCTTGACACAGTCAAATAAATCAAACGACCCACCAATCTTCTATACTGGTTTGCATTTTTGAGAAGGGGACCTTTATCTGATAACTTTAATCCCTGTTCCATAGGAGTATTGATAGGGGCAGCACCTGCCATCCCAACATCCTCAACAACTTCTAACGCATATTTACGTTGTGAGACAAAAATTCCATTCTTTGAAGAAGATACTTCAATTCCAAGAAAATACTTTAAATCACCAAGATCTTTGATATGAAAATGTTCATGCAGGAATTGTTTAGTTGCAGCAATGTTTACGGGGTCATTTCCAGTGATCAAAATATCATCAACATATATTAAGAGAATGGTGAAAGACATACCCACGCTTTACGGTAAACAACGAATAATCCGCTTTTGGTCGAACAAAACCAGCGAGAATGCATAGCTTCGGGAAAATTTGGCGAACCATTGCCGAGATGCACTGTTTTTAAACCGTAGAGTGATTTATGAAGGCGACAAACTAGATTGTTCTCCCCACGTCGCGAAGCCACGGTGGCACGAGACATATAAATTTCTTCAGATAAATCCCCATGAAGAAAGGCATTGTGCACATCCATCTGGTGCAAGGACCAACCACGGGCTGCTGTCAAAGCAAGGAGACAGCGAACAGAGATGATTTTGGCAGTGGGCGAAAATGTCTCGTGGTAATCCACCCCTTCCATCTGCGTAAATCCTTGTGCAACCAAACGCGCTTTGTAACGCTCCACTGATCCATCCGAATTGAATTTAATCTTGTAGACCCATCGGCACCCGATTGGTTTCTTCCCAAATGGTAATTGGGTGACTGTCCAAGTGCCATTGGTTTGCAGAGCTGTGAGTTCGGATTGCATGGCATCTTGCCATTCTGGGTAAAGAACAGCCTCTGAAAAATTCTTGGGCTCAGTGAGGGTACTGATCTGACCAACAAAAAAATGATTTGCAGGTGTGTAACGATGGTAAGAAATGAAATTGCTCAAAGGATAACGGGTACCTTTTGTAGAACCTGGTGTCCAAGGAGTTGATTGGTGGGAGTAAACATTGGAGCAAACATAATCATTGAACTTTGCTGGTGGTTTAGTGGGGCGGCTGGAGCGACGGAGGAGTGGATCGGTTGGTGGTGGTGTGATTGTAGGGAGGGGGCTGGAATGGGAAGGAAGTAAGGGAGGGACTGGATTTGAATGTCTGGGACGACGGGAATAGGTGTGGAGAATGGGAGGTGGGCTGGGAATGTGGTTGCTTTGGTTGTGTGGGCTGGGGTCGGGTGGGCTGGGATTCTGTTGGCTGGGCTCGGGTGGGGTCGGGTGGGCTGTGGTGGTGTGGGCAGGGGGCGTGTGGGCTGGAGAGGAGAGGACTGGGGCAGGGGGCGTGGGGGCTGGAGAGGAGTGGGCTGGGCGGTCGGGTGGGCTGTGGTTGTGTGGGCAGGGGGCGTGTGGGCTGGAGAGTAGTGGGCTGGGCGGGTTGGAAAATAAATCATGGGTAAGAGAGGGCATTGGGCCGGAATCATTGGGTGGGCTGGGTTTGGTAGAGAAATATAGAAAAATGTCTTCATGAAAATGTACATCACGACTTGTAAAAATTTTTTTGGTAGATAAATTATATAATTTATATGCTTTTTGACCAGTAGGATAACCAATAAAAATTGAGGGTATTGAACGAAAATCAAATTTATGAGAGGGATGAACATTTGTAGCATAAGCTAAACAACCAAAAACCCGAAGGTGTGAAAAAGAAGGTATTTTGGAATATAAGATTTCAAAAGGGGTTTTAAAATTGAGTACTGTAGAGGGGAGTCTGTTGATGATATGGACAGCAGTTAAAACACATTCACCCCAAAAAAGAGTTGGTAAATGGGCCTGAAATTTTAAAGCCCGAGCAACTTGTAAAATGTGACGATGTTTGCGTTCCACAACCCCATTTTGTTGAGGCGTGTAAACACAAGAATGTTGAAAAATTACACCTTGTTCTTGGAAAAAAGAACGAAGTGAAATAAATTCACCACCATTGTCACTTCGAAAAATTTTAACGGAAGTGTCAAATTGTGTGGAAACATAATAGAAAAAATGTTTTATAAGAGATTGAGCTTCCGATTTATGTTGCATTAAAAAAATCCACGTGAAACGTGTGTAGTCATCAACTATAGTAAGAAAATAATAAGCACCTGAAATAGAGGGATGTCGATAACGACCCCAAATGTCACAGTGGATTAACTCAAAAGGTTTAACAGTTGAAATGTAACTAGAATTGAAAGGCAGACGACTTTGTTTAGCTAAAGGACAAATAGGACAAACATGACTGGACTGAACAGAAAAATTTAAAAATTGCTGAGCAAGGAAATTTAAACGATGTGATGATATGTGACCTAGACGTTTATGCCATAGGTCAGTTGATGAGATGGTGAGATTGCAGGTCGTTTGATGATGTGGTGGGATAGATTGTACCATAGAGTTCTTCGTCGCTATTTTCACCAAGTAGTAGAGTCCGTTCCGCTGTTTACCCAAACCAATCATCCTCCTCGTAGCCAGATCCTGTAAAATACACCAATACGGAAAAAATGTTATTGAGCAATTTAAATTCCTTGTCAATCGACTGACTGACATCAAGTCAACTTTGAACTTTGGCACACACAGCACATCATGCAAATAAAAAGTCGAAGTCAGAGGCAATGTTCCCTTTGTAACAATATTTGCAGTGTCCCCGCTAGGCAATAAAACAGGAGGCAGTGGATAATTATCATGCTGTTGAAAATTTAATAGAGAGGAGGTGATATGGTCTGTAGCCCCGCTATCAATAATCCAATTGCGGGAAGCAATTTTGGGCAAACCTGGTTTAGTCACGGCAGGTTGTTTAGAACTGGATTCAGCACCCTTGTCATTAAGAAGAGAGAGGAGCTGTTTCAATTGGTGCTCTGAAATACCAACCGACATGTCGCCTCCCTTGTCAGCCAACCTGCTGTCTTCCTTGCCGAACGACATGTCAACTCCCTTGCCAAACGACCTGTCGTCTTCCTTATATGGGTTCACTGCCGCATGATTGGCAGTGAATCTCTGGCCATTGTTGAATCGTCTCCCCAAATTGTTCTTCGATTTGGGATGCCCAGAAGGGTAACCATGAAGCTCATAACACGTCTGCACCCAGTGTCCTTGTTCTCCACAGTGGGAACATTGAGGCCGTCCTCGTCTGGGTGCAAAATTTCTCCTCTCGTTGTTCTGTTCAAACCGTCTTCCACCACCAAAATTGTCTCTGTTTTGTTCAAATCGCCCATTAGATCGAAAAGATTGATAGCTTCTTTCTCCCCTTTCATTGGGCTTTCCATTTCTTCCTTGAACAGCCATGGCTGCACTGTTACCAGCTTCATTGATCGTGTGTGACGAGCTAAAACTGCGTTGCTTCTCTTCCTGAGTGATAAGAGAGTAAGCTTGTCGAATCGAGGGAAGGGGTTTCATCAACAACACTTGTCCCCGAACAGCAGTGTAAGAATCATTTAATCCCATCAAAAATTGCATCAATTTTTGTTGGTCTTGTTGTCCCCCATGTAGACAGTCACTGTAGGAAGCTAGTTCGTCCCACAGCCCCTTTAATTTCGTGTAATACACTGAAATTGAAAGCTGTTCTTGCTTGAAACAAGCGATATCTCGCTGGATTTCAAAGATTCTAGGGGCGTTGCTTTGAGAGAAACGCTCATGAAGATCTTCCCAAACTTCATGAGCCGTAGAGTAGAATATCACGCTATCTGAAATTTCTGGAATCAGCGTGTTGATGATCCATGAATGGACCATATCATTGCATCTAGACCAGGCTGCATAGCCTTCTGGGTCCATTTCTTCCGAAGGGATTTTTACTGAACCATTGACGAATTGCAGCTTGTTTTTGGAATTCAAGGCTAGGGTCATAGCCCTCTTCCAAGTAGAATAGTTATCTCCATTCAAAGGTTTGGAAATCAATACCAAACCTGGGTGGTCCGAATGATGTGTGAAAAATGGGTTTGAGGGGTTTTCTAGAATAGCTTCCAGATTTGATGAGGTTTCAGTGTTGGTCATTGTGATGAATATGAGAGAATTTGATTATGATGAATATAGCAGAAAAGAGGACTGCTGGATAAGAGATACTGTGATGAGATGATTTTGAGATGATTTTGCTAAGATGGATGTGAGTTTCTGTGATGAAAAGAAGATGATCTTTGCTGTGATGAAAAAAATCAGAAGAGTGTGCTGCTAGACGTGAGCTATGATTTTGGGAAGATTTTGGCAAAAGAAGATTAATCGGCAGTGATGAAAACCTGCTCTGATACCATGTAAAAACTGATTGTAAAGGCAAAGATGAATAAAGGATTGAATATCCTGAGATGATTTTCCATTGATGATTGTATGAATACTTATACAGTGATGAGCTACAAAAGGCAGTAACCGATTCCCACATGTCAGGAATTGGTTACTGACTTGTAGCAGAGAATAATAAAAAGCAACAAATGAATTTAACATGTTTGTACAGCTGTAATATTCTATACATAATAATATTGCCTATTTCAACAGAATGTGAGATTCCTTGCTGATACACAATACCCTCACTTCAGTCTCCAGGATCATTGCCAGTCAGTTTCCACGAGCACACCCAGTTCTCAGCAGTATTATGTGTCTTGGCCATAGGTGATGTCATCTAAATGTTATTTGCTTTTAATGGTTTGAATTTGACTGTCACTCGATCACAGGTGAAAAGGACTTGTGATTTCGTGAGTTTTACTTTAATTCATTTTGCACTAAAAACAAATTTGATCTCCCCTTAGAACAGGATCTTCAATTAATTTGTTTATCTTCTTGATAGATTTTACGGATTCATAATATCGTTGCATTGTATTATCTAATAGCCCTTTCCAACTTTCACATCTTATGCG
>JAPFFJ010000550.1:0-10630 GCA_029204005.1 Salix udensis
CTACCCAATTTTTGACCCACTTATATTTATATTTCGGAAAGAAAAATAAAAAATATTAAAAAAAAAGACAAAAAAAATATCGGTACAAGAGCAAAATTGAATAAATTAGAGTTTAATGGTCAATAGAAGGTTAAATCACGCAAATCAAAAGTCAATGACCAAAATAAAATGACGCGCAAAGTCAAAGCTGGTATTTAAATTATGATTGAGGGTGTAATTGCATTAAATCATAAGTTTAAATTCAATCGGCACTACTAAAAAAGGGGGCCGTTTGCAACGGACGTGTCCGTTGCAAACAAGTAAGGAGACCGTTGCAAATTTGAATTTGCAACGGATTTTGCAACGGATGTGTTCCGTTGTAAATCCGCGGATGCAAATTTGTTTGCAACGGATATTCCGTTGCCTATTTGCAACGGATATTCCGTTGCAACCTTGCAACGGAAAATCCGTTGGAAATAGGCAACGGATAATCCGTTGCAAGCTTGCAACGGATTATCCGTTGCAAATAGGCAACGGCATTTCCGTTGCAAGCTTGCAACGGATTATCCGTTGCCAATTTGCAACGGAAATGCCGTTGCTAATTTGCAACGGATTTTCCGTTGCCAATTCATTTTTTTTTAATAATTTCAAATTCATTTTTTTTAATAATTTCAAATTTATTTATTTTTTAATTAATTTTAAATGAATATTTTTATAAATAAATAATTTTTGATTAATATTGAGAAGTAAATACATATAGTTAAAATAAAAATTTCATAGATTAAAATTTATAATACAGCAGAAATTCGGTTACAATTACATGTAGAAGTAAATCAACATGGAATAAAAAAATTACATAGTTTCACAAGAGCTAGAAGGGTTGTTTCCTCCTGATGGAGTACATCAGCTGCTTTTTTGAGTTCTCTTGCTTTTTTACCAAGCTCAGTTGCCTCCTGCGAGATATTGACAACTATCCATAAGAGAATATATGCACTTTCCCTTCACTATTGAAGATATGCAGTAGCGCACAGCTACTAAGCATGCAAGGTCTTCCTTAATATACTGTGAGCGAGTAATAACAGCCTTTGGACGCCGGATGAAAGAAAAAATAAGTCCCAATGGCAAACAAGCAATCCCAACACCACCAAATATCTGAAAAAATAAGAGAACATGCTAACAACATATTATTGCATAAAGACAAGGATGAAAGGAATTCACACAGGATTTTATAACAGTCGAATATGGACTTCAGAAACTTTTATGTATTATGCATCCACCTATTTTCCTCGTTCAACCTTTACCTATTTCTCCCAAAGATACCAACTCTTTTCAAACCATTGATCCTTGACAGAAACATAAATGGGAACTACAGAACTCTCAGAATTTGATTCCATATGTCAGTAAAGAAAAGAATTCTCAATAGAATCAGAAGACAAAAGTTTGCATGAATGACCATACCGCAAAGAGAACAGATCCAACAATTGTAGCAAGAGCAACCAAAATCACAGCTCACCAGGAGTATACCTTGCAAGCTAAAGCAGAGTAAATAAGCAGTCAGATAATGAACCACCAGAAGAGCACAGTACAATGATCAAAAGACAAGCACAATGTTTAGAGACTTGCCTTTGAACGGCCACTGCAACAACATTACTACCTGGAATTGTGCATAGATCAGTGACAGTAGAACAACTCACTTCATTTCCTTTATAGTCTACAATTCCTGCCTGCAGTATGGAAGTTGAAGAAAAACAAGTAAATAGATGGCCAGCAGCACAGTTGAAGAAAACAGTGCTTTTTAGTTTATAAAAATCACCATCACATTTCTCACAGTATAAATGACCTTGTCACGATACTAATTATCAACAGCTACCTTCCCTGTACCATCATGATAGCCAACCGACCATTTATTAAAACTTAACAGAAGGAGAAAATAGAAAACTGCCCCAATTCTAACATTCACTTATTCAAAATGGTATTTGAAAAACTACAAAGAAGCTAGTGATTTAATCAGAACCTCTGTAACAATCAAGAAGATATGAAATACCTTACTGCTAAATTCACAGGTATCAAGGAGAGTTCCAGGGTTAATATCCACAGACGAACCTGAAGCAGGACAGAGCACCCATTGTTCTCAAATTGCAATAGAGGGTGTTCTCTGTCACTGGATTTTTTAACAGAAATGATGCTTAAGCACGGTTAACCCAAAAGGCTGCCAAGATTTTTCTATTTTTCTTCTCTTTCTCTCATTTTCTCAACAGCCAAACACTGATAAACAAATTTCCCCAACCCCTTACTAATTACATTATTTAGCAGAGCTGCAGACCCAATAGCCAGAAAAATTAATTTCCACAAAAACACATGCAGTGATTCCACAATAAATCATCAGAAATTTTCAGCATTAATACTTATCTCCACTCTCTAATATTATACTGTCAAAAAAAAAAAAGGCTTTTCTAAAAGCTCTCGGCAATACCAAATGGGTGACCAAAATAATGCATTCATTTTCTAAACTTGTGATAAAAATAAAGAAATGGCGTCAAATTAAGCTGCAGTAGTAGTGGAAATGGCGTCAACAAGAAGAAACCCAAACGCTAATTTTTCTGTTAAAAAGTAAGGAAAAAAAATGGAAATGCTTACCGTATATGAAGGAGATCGGCGTTGTGGTGGTGATGGGACTACTGTTTAACTCAAGCTCGACGCCGACAATGTGGAACGGGAGCAAGAGCTGGAACGTGATTTTTATGTCACTGTTCACTGGCCAGAAGAGAGAAGGAAGAGAGCTTTGTTCTGAGGAGGAAGATAGATCGAGGGAGGAAGAGAGATCGAGGAAGGAGTGTCGATTTGTTCTGAGGAGGAAGCGAGGGAGGAAGAGCGCTTTGTTCTGAATAGAGGAGGAAGAGAGATCAGAGGAGATCAGAGGAGGAAGAGGTTCTGAGGAGGAAGCGAGGGACGAAGAGCGATTTTAAAATGGGGTTCATTCAAATTCAACGAAATTCAAGAGCTTTGTTTTACCTTGCAAAAATCCATTGCAAACAGCCCCATTTTTTTTGTAGTGGTAGATGAAGAGGAGAGATTTAGAAGGAGGCGTGATTTGTGTTCTTTTACTTATTTAATTGATATTGAGCGGGGGAAAGTGTGTGAAGTGTTGACAGATTGTATTTAATTTTTTAGGAGAGAGCGCGCGGTGTTTGTTTTAATTTTTCAGAATAAAAGATACAAATGAGGGCGCGCAGATGAACGAGAGGAAGATAAATTAATGGATTTTGAAAAACAATTTTCTTTTGCAACGGATTTTCCGTTGCAAATGGTTTTAAATTGCAACGGAAAATCCGTAGCAAAGCAAATTGAATTTGCAACGGAAATTCCGTTGCAATTTAAAACCATTTGCAACGGATTATCCGTTGCAAAATTAAATTTACTTTGCAACGGATTTTCCGTTGCAATTTAAAACCATTTGCAACGGAAAATCCGTTGCAAAGTAAATTTAATTTTGCAACGGATAATCCGTTGCAAATGGTTTTAAATTGCAACGGAATTTCCGTTGCAAATTCAATTTGCAACGGAAAATCCGTTGCAAAGTAATTTAATTTGCAACGGATAATCCGTTGCAAATGGTTTTAAATTGCAACGGAATTTCCGTAGCAAATTAAATTTGCTGGTTTAAAATCCGTTGCAAAGTAATTTAATTTGCAACGGATTATCCGTTGCAAATGGTTTTAAATTGCAACGGAAATTCCGTTGCAATATCAGTGTAATTTGCAACGGATTTTCCGTTGCAAATTAAAATGATATTGCAACGGATTATCCGTTGCAACGTAAAATTGCAACGGAAAATCCGTTGCAATATCATTTTAATTTGCAACGGATTTTC
Source organism: Salix udensis (assembly GCA_029204005.1). Taxonomy (NCBI): domain Eukaryota; kingdom Viridiplantae; phylum Streptophyta; class Magnoliopsida; order Malpighiales; family Salicaceae; genus Salix; species Salix udensis. The sequence goes on from JAPFFJ010000550.1 coordinate 3,851, forward strand.
CGTTGCAAAGCCTTGATATTGCAACGGATTTTCCGTTGCATTTTGAATTTTGCAACGGAAAATCCGTTGCAACACATTTTCCGTTGCAACGGATAATCCGTTGCAATTTAATTTTATTTTGCAACGGATAATCCGTTGCAAATTCTAATTGCAACGGAAAATCCGTTGCAACACATTTTTTTTTTTTTAAATTAATGATTGTGATTAGCAACGGAAAATCCGTTGCTAATCAAATTTCGGTTGCAAAATTTGCAACGGATTTTTGCCGTTGCAAACAGCCCCTTTTTTTAGTAGTGCGGGGTGCAATTTGAACAATTATAAAAAGGGGGGACCGAATCGCATTTTTTCTAGCTTCTTTCTCTGCAAAATCATTAGCGTGCACTGTTCAATCACCTGAACAGTGCACGCATGCTGCCTGCACAACCCCGTTACTGGGCAATGCAGAGGCAGCAGCCCTCGGCTGCACGCTATGGGCAACCGAAGGGCTGCTTCCCTCTGCTATAAATATGGAGAGGACGAAGACAGAAACAGAGGGGGGAGAAGAAGAAAGACAGAGAGAAAGGAAGGGAATTTACATGATAAAAAACACAGAATAAGCAGAGGATTGCAGAGCAAAATTTGCATAATCTCCTTCCCCACGCTGCAGCTACTCTCCCTCTGCCAATTCGACCCTCTCTCTCACTAAAAAACCAGAAGCCTTTCTCTCTCTCTCCCTCTCCCTCTCGGTTCAGCAACTCCGGCCACCAACTCCGACCACCACACACCTCTCCGTAGTCACCAGCATCCCCGCCGTCACTCCAGAAGTACAGCAACCTCCTCAGCCGAAGGCAGCAGCAGCAGCGCCCGTCGCAGCCACACAGCCCCGTTACCTTCCGATGCTCACTCCGGCCACCACAGGCCACCATTTCCGAAGCCACCACGACCAGGAGAATCACACCGACCTCCTCTACTCAAAGTTACTAACCTTTTCTCCATTTGGCATACTCGAAAAATAACTATTCATCACCCTCTACCTCTCGCCTGCATGCAGCGGGACGTTTTACACGTCCCCCTGTTCATGCAGGCCAGGCCTGGTTAAAGATCTCTAGGCTTTGTGCCCGGTCCAAAAAACCTGGAGATGGGTTTGACTGGAGAGCCAGTCCAAGCCCGAAAGTAGTGGGCCGAGAGTCTGGCCCAAATTTATGAGAGGCCGAAAGCCCAGCCAGACGGCTGGCTTGCCGCCCAGCCCACCACAGAATAAATAAAAAAAATAAAAAATATAAATACAAGTTTTCATAAGAAAAAAATAATGTTTTTTCCTTATGAATTAAAACACAAAAAATATTTTGTTTTATGCATACGGCCAATACACTAGCATATTTTAAAAAAATTCTTTTTCTTTCAAAAAATATATATTATCTTGGAGTTTTAAGAGAAAATATGTTTTAGCATGGATTTCGCAAAGAAAAATCATTTGTTGCATCTTGAGATTTTACAACATGTTCGTAAAAATCCAAAGGGTATTGGCCAATATTTAAAAAATATAAAAATCTTATTTTTGGGAATTTATTATTCATTGTCGGTAATCGGATAAATGAATCCTAAGGGGTTAATAACCAAAATATTCGGCGGGAATGATATGCTATTATTCACTGTCGGTGTTTGGATAAATAAATCCTAAGGGGTTAATATCCAAAATATTCGGCGGGAATGATATGCTATTATTCACTGTCAGTGTTTGGATAAATAAATCCTAAGGGGTTAGTATCCAAAATATTCGGCGGGAATGATATGCTATTATTCATTGTCGGTGTTTGGATAAATAAATCCTAAAAGGGTTATTATCCAAAATATTCGGCAGGGTAATATCCCATCACCACTTAACCAACATATGCTTTGAAAGATCAAAACCATAACAAATCATAAGCAAACCAAAACGCCAAGCAGCTTACCTTAGGTAGGGCGTACTAGGGATGCTAAAACCTTCCCTTTACGCAACCAGCCCTTACCCTAAAACCTATGAAAGACCAGTTTAGGTTTCCTAGTAACCATACTACTAGGTGGCGACTCCCTTTTTCACGAAATAAAGATAAGACCCCCCGACATTGAATATTCCCCAGCACACGGGGAGGGTCGCCGCGACGCCACGCTCTCACGAGGGGTGCGACAAGGCGTACGAGAAAGAACAAAATTGCTACAAGACAAAAAGTCTTTATAATATAATTTAACAGATGTTTTACAGTGTTACACTAATAGCAAACTAAGAGGGCTAAGATTCATAACTGTTACAAGGAAGGAAAATTATTGTTTTATCTCCCTGATTTCAGTAGCTAAATCTTGATAGGAAATATAAAATATAGTTATCAACTAGCCATAAATCCACGCTCCGCCGCAGGGATTAAAATTTTTTATCTTTTTTAACACATATAATTTTTTATTTTGTATTTCAGTTTATATTCTTTTATTTTTTAGTTTAGTTTCAATCCCTTGATTTTTTCGGTCCTTCTAAGATAGTTTTAAATTTTTTATTTGTATCTATACATCTTTGCTCTTAGTTTAGATTTTTAATTTTTATTGTTAGTTTTATTTGTATTAAATACAACTCGCGTTAACAAACATAGTAAGTTTAGCTTTGGTGGTGTAGAATGAGAGTGAAACTCTTTTTTATGCAAGTATAGTTAAACGTGAAATATTTGAAAAACACCACCGCAGACAATTCTTCCATTTTGTCTTATTTAAGGCTACAAAAATTATTTTACTATGCACCAAAAAAGTAAAATTATCGGGACACCTCCACTGACAATTCTTGTTTTTGTCTTATTTGAAGGTATTATGATTATTGTACTATGCACAGAAATGAAAAAAAATTAATACCTCTAATACCATGACATTATTTTAAACACATTTTACATAATAAAATGAATATATAAAAAATTAATATACATTTTTAGAAGTTCTACGACGCCGCACGCGCCATCCGAAATGTGCATGAGCTCTGAAATTGACGTCACGCCCGTAGACACGCCACAACACCGTGACATAAACTATAATTAAAAATTGGTAAATTACCAATAAATTCCTATAACTAGCTCTTGGATTTTGTCTTGTTGAGGGTATATACATACTTATACAACTCGCGGTACGCATCAGCTGACCTGGACACCCCGATTAACAAAAAAGGGTCTGAGGATTATCATAGTATGCTTAAGCTCACCCAGAGACCCAGGTTATAAGAAAATATATAAGTGAAAAACAAAGTATAAACATAAAAGCATTGTAGCAATCCATATTGTTTTTTTATTTTTTCAAAATCAGTCTGGGAATTAGTCGTGGTGAGCGTAAGTTGGACCGGGGACCTCGATCATAAAAAAATTGTATAGGTGAACAAAAAAAAAGTATAACAAAAAAAATAATAAATTGGTCCGGGGATTAGTCGTGGTGCGCCCAAGCTGGCCTGGACACCTCGGTTATCGAAAAACAAATTTGGTCCGGGGAGTAGTGGTAGTGCGCTTAAGCTGGCTCGAAGATCCTGGTTAAAAAAAAATGTATAAGCTAAAAAAAACAAAACAAAAAAACTTAAGCTGGCTTAGAGACCATGGTTATAAAAAAAATATATAAGTGAAAGAAAACAAAAAAAAAATATAAGCGTGAAAGCACTGTAGCAATCAATATTGTTTTTGAAAAAAATTGGCTCAGGAATTAGTCGTGGTGTGCTTAAGCTGGCCCGAAGACCCCGGTTATAAAAAAAATATATAAGTGAACAAAACAAAATTATAAGAAAAAATGTATCGGTGGGAAAGCACTTTAGGAAAAAAAAAGTGGGTCCGGGGATTGTCGCGGTAACCATAAGTTGGCCTGGACACCCTGGTTATAAAAACAAATTGGATCTGGGGATTAATCGTGATGCTCTTAAGCTAGCTCGGACACTCCAATTATAAAAAAAAATAACAGGCAAAAAAAATGGAAAAAAAAACATAATAAGGAAAAACACAAAAAAAAAGGCAAAAAAAGAAGAAGCAAAAAACGGGGAAAAAAAGCACTGTAACGGGAAAGCACTGTTGCAATCAACAATGCTATGTGTGGGGAGCTATAGTGTTTTCCCCACACCATATACAATCCATATTGTTTTTAAAAAAATTCGGTCTGGGAATTAGTCATGGTGTGCTTAAGCTAATTCGGAGACCCTAGTTATCAAGAAAAAATTTGGTCCGAGGATAAGGAAAAAAATGCATAAGTGAACAAAAAAAGGTATAAGGAAAAAAATTTTAAAAATAATAAATTGGTCCGGGGATTAGTCGTGGTGAGCGTAACCTGGCCTGGACACCCTGGTTATCAAAAATAAATTTGGTCCAGGGATTCGTCATGGTGCGTTTAAGGTGGCCCGGAGATCTTGGTTATAAAAAAATGTATAAGTACTTAAGCTCATTCAGAGATCATGGTTATAAAAAAAAAGTACAAGTTAAAGAAAACAAAAATATATATAAGCGTGAAAGCACGGTAGCAATCCATATTGTTTTTAAAACAAATTTGGTCTTGGAATTAGTCGTGGTGTATTTAAGTTGGCCCGTAGACTCCGGTTATAAACAAATGTATAAGTGAACTAAACAAAAGTATAAGAAAAAAAAGGAAAAAAATGTACCAGCGGGAAAGCACTTTAGCAAAAAAAATAGGTCCGAGGATTAATCGTGATACGTATAAGCTGGTCTGGATATCCTGATTATCAAAACAAATTGGATCCGAGGATTAATTATGGTGCGCTTAAGCTAGCCCGGACACCCCGGTCATAAGAAAAAAAAATATAAGTGGAAAAAGAAAAATGTATAACCAACAAAAAAAAAAATTCATGGAAAAAAATAAAAAAAAAATATAATCAGAAGAAAACAAAAAAAAAAAACATAATCAAGACAAAAACAAAAAAAAAAAGCTATAAAAAGAATTGAATCTGAGGATTAATCGTGGTGCGCCTAAGCTAACCCAGACACTCCGATTATAAAAAAAATTAAAAAAATATAAGTTGAAAAATAAAAAAATATAACCAGCAAAAAAAATATTTCATGGAAAAAAATGGAAAAAAAATAATTAGTAAAAAAACGTAATAAAAAAAGCAAGAAAAAAAGAAGCAAGAAACGAAAAAAAAAATTAATTAGAAATAAAACAGAAATAAAACGTAATCAGGAAAAAAAAAAAGAAAAAACACAAAAATAAAACGTAATAAGAAAAAAAAGCAAGAGACAAAAAAAAAAAAAGAAATCACTGTTGCAATCCATAGTGTTATGTGTGGGGAGCAACAGTGATTTCCCCACACGGTTTAGCTGTTTCTTTAATTAGTTGGAGTTTCCTTTATCAATTGAACTACCATTTACATAGGAATTTGTTGTTCTTGGAAGCATGGTTGTTAAAATCACGATTTTGACACGATACGGAAAGGGTTTCTGAAACTCGAATCGTAAAATCGTACCTGAATTTTTCCGTACAAAAATCGTAAAATCACAGTTAAAATCGTATAGGTAGAAAAATCATAAAATTGTAAGTAAAATATTTCCGAATACAATACATCGTAATTATGGCTATAAAAATTCATTAGTTAAGGTTCATAAATGATTTAAAATAACTTAAAAATAGATTACAAAACAATTATGTTCATAGAATTTCATTAGGTAAAAACTAACAAATTTAAAACAAATATTCTGCTGGCGTGTTATGTAAACTAAAATCAATCTCATTACCATCATCTTCCTCACTATTTTTAATATATTCATCAAAAGTATTACTACTGAAAATATTATTAGTAATACTACTGAAAATATTATTAGTAATACTACTTGTACCAACACCGATATTGATAGTACTAGCTCCAACTCCAACAATTTATTTTGACATTAACACATAAAAATGATCTAAAAATACTAAAAAAATGTAATTTAAAGTAAAAAAAATAAAAAAAAATAATTATAAATACGATAAGTTTGACTTTACTTGATTTTATAAATTGACTTTTAGTTTATAGTGAGGTTTGGTGTGGTTTAGTTTTGTTTAATTTAGTTTTTTTTTGTTTGGTTTGTTGAAAAAAAAAATTATCTAAAATTTGAAAGTATTTTTTAAAAGTATTTTTAACTTTTAAAATATTTTTTTTCTCAAATTTATTTTTTCATTTTTTATATAAACACATCAAAATCATTAAAAACTATTAAGAAAATATTAATTTAACATTTTTTTCTAAACCAAATATATATTTTTAACACACATTAAAAAACATTTTAAAATACAAAAACAAACATTTAGTCAAAACTCGGGTGGCATGACTTTAGTCTTTCTTTGTCTCTGTCACCATTTTCAGAAAACTATTCATATATATATATATATATATATATATATATATATATATATATATATATATATATATATATATATATATAAGTTCAAGCTCTACTTCTGTACTCGGATTTATATAAGTTCAGTTTAAAAATGAAAGATTGAAAGTTGAAATAATTAAAATGAGTTAATTCAACCCCGAAGTCCGAAACACTTAAGATTGTAAAATCGGATTGATCCGATCTGATTTTACGATTCCGTACGATTTTGACCGAGTTTGACACAAATCGATTTTTCTACCCGAGTTAACAAAATTTGATAAGTTAACTCGCAAAATCGTATGATTTTACAAGTTAACTCGCGATTTTGACAACCATGCTTGGAAGCACTTGTCACCAACTATATTTCCTTTGATATTTATGTGATTATGATCATCCTTAATCACTCCTTAATTTGTGGGATTCCTTATTAGACTCATCTATTGGTGCT
>JAPFFJ010000551.1:0-10543 GCA_029204005.1 Salix udensis
TAGTGATGAAGTATAAATACCATATAAAATCCATGTATATATTCTGGAATGTAGCAGTGTGTTCTAGAATATATAGAAGTTGTTAGATGGAATATTTTATTGTTATATAAAGCACTGTAGCTCACGGGTTATGTATTAAGAAACATACAAACAGTAAAGTTCTGTGAATTTATTCATTTCTTTCTTTTCTCTCGTCTTCTTTATTTTTCTGCAAAGAGCTCAGACTACTCTTCATTTCTTCAAATCATATTATCAAATATATACTCAACGATCTCAACATGGTATCAGAGCTCCTTCATGCTCACGCATATTGATTGATCCAGTTTCTTCAATTTCTTTGATTCTACAAAAAAAAAAAACCCAAATCCTTCAAAATTACTGTTCATCTCTTCAAAAATTAAATTCATAAACTGTCTCAGTCGAGCTCTTATCAAACCATTCAGTGATCAATTCTCACTGATTTAAATTCCTTTTTCACTACACTTCCCAATTAAAATACTTTGTTGATTCCACAATGGTAACGACTGTACAACTACAAATTCTTCAGTCACCGATTGCCAATCTTGTGTCCTCCATCTTTGCATCTGTCAATGTGAAACTAGATGAGTCCAACTACTTGAACTGGAACTTCCAAATACAACTACTACTAGAAAATAATAGGATATTTGGATTTTTAGATGGGTCTCATCCGTGCCCTGCTTCTACAGCTTCATACGGTAATAATGTATCCTTCTCTTCTTCTTTTGATGTTGAATGTGATGAAATGATGATATGGAAAATGCATGATAGAGCTGTCATGCAACTAATTACAGCTACTTTATCTCCAGTAGTAATGTCTTGTGCCATAGAGAGTATTAGTTCTAAGGATTTATGGCAAAGATTGAAAGAACAGTTTTCCACTGTATCTAAGACCAGTATCTTTCAGCTAAAATTGAATTTGCAGAATATTAGGAAAAGTACTGATTCTATAAGTCAATACTTACTAAAAATTAAGGAAGCCCGTGACTATTTGTCAGCAGCAGGGGTGTTTTTTGTTGATGAAGATATAGTTATTTTGGCTTTGAATGGATTGCCTGCTGAGTATAATACTTTTCGATGTGTTATTAGAGGAAGAGAGAATGTAATTTCTTTAAAAGATTTTCGATCACAGCTCTTGGCTGAGGAAATTATAGTGGAGAATAGCATTGGGAACAATCCTACTTACCTTGCTGCAATGAATACAACCTCAAAAACTCATGTCCCGTAGTCATGGTTTTAACACATATGATAACAGTGGTGGTGGTTACAGATCCTAAAATAGAAATAGAGGCAGAGGTAGATATAATCAAGGTCAGAGAGGATTTTTTCAAAGGGCCCCTATGACCGTGAAACCAAATATAATACCATTCACACCTCCCAGTGGTCTTGATACTTTTTCTCCAGCTTTTCCCACTGTTCCATTTCATTCAGCTACTGGTTCTGGCATTCCTGTGTGTCAACTATGCAACAAAGAGGGACACACAGCTCCAGTTTGTGGCTTTAGGGGGTATGAACGACCTAGGTGTAATGTGTGTGGTAAACCCAATCATTCCACCTGGTACTGCTATTACAATGAACATGGTCCTAATTTCATTGGCAATGGTAATGGGTTCGAAGCAGTTGGTCCTCTGCAAAATCAACATCATGCCATGTATACCATACAAAATGCATACTCATCCTTGCAGCAGCCCTCAACACAGAAAGTATCTCCAGTTTGGATTGCAGATTCAGGAGCTACGAATCACATGACACCTGACTTGGCCAATTTGACAGCAAGCTCTTCTTATCCCACAACAAATTCTGTCCAAACAGCAAATGGTGAAGGTTTGATAGTATCCCATGTTGGCTCTGCCATTATTTCTACACCTAATCATGCAATCAAATTGAATTCTGTATTTTGTGTGCCTAAGTTATCTCAGAATTTATTGTCGGTTCATCAAACTTGTGTGGATAACAACTGTAGGGTAATTTTTGATGCCTTTTGTTTTTGGATTCAGGACAAAACCATGAGAAAAATATTGTATAAAGGGTTGTGCTGCAATGGTCTCTATCCTCTTCCATCTTTCCCTACTCAGTCTGCTGCTTTCACTTCATTTGGATTTTCAGCTCAAAGTGGTCAGTTCGTACTGCCTTCTACCTGGCATCATAGATTAGGCCATCCTACCAATAAGATTGTCCAACTCATGCTACACAAAGCATGTATTCCATGCTCCTTAGATAAATGTTCTGATGTATGTGTTAGTTGCCTACAAGGCAAGTTTTGTAAACTGCCTTTTTATCCAAGCACACATACTTCTGTTTCACCTTTCAATCTTATACATAGTGATCTTTGGGGTCCATCACCTAGCATTTCTATTGATGGATACCGATACTATGTACTCTTTGTTGATGATTTTTCTCGGTTTTCGTGGTTATTCCCTCTTATCAATAAAAATGATGTTTGTTCTGTGTTTGTTAACTTTCATCAATATGTTCAAACACAATTCTTATGTCCCATTAAAATTCTACAAAGTGATGGTGGTGGTGAATACATGAATAAATCACTTCAAAATTTCTTGCACTCAAAAGACATTATCCATCGTAAATCTTGTCCATACACACCCGAACAAAATGGCTTAGCTGAACGAAAACACAGACATCTTATTGAAACAACCATTACTTTGCTTCAACATGCTAAATTGCCATCTTCTTTTTGGACTTTTACAGTTATACAACAACCTTTCTTATTAATCGAATGCCATCTGCTGTACTAGTTCACAAATCTCCTTTTGAACTATTGTTTGGCCATATTCCTCTTATTTCTCATTTAAGAGTTTTTGGGTGTGCATGCTTCCCATTGCTGCGTCCTTATCTTCAACATAAATTGCAGCCCAAAACCACAATGTGTGTGTTTCTAGGATATGCTTCTAACTATAAAGGGTACATTTGCTATGATGTTGCTAAGAAATGATACTATATTTCTAGACTTGTTGTCTTTAATGAGAATGTTTTCCCATATTCTGAGCTAGTCAATCCTCCCAAAGTATCTAATACATCAGCTACATCTTCCTTTATGCTTAGTTTACCTATTGTGACACCCACCAATATCATCACATTACCTCCCTCTCATGTTGTCTCTAATTCACATCATGATTCTGTTTTGGCTTCTTCATCTCCTGAGTCCATTGCACCTACTGCTTTACCTTTTGCATCTATTCCTGTGGCTTCTGAATTCAGCAAAGGTATGCAATCTGAACCCTGCACTTCCACTGAGCCCTTCGGCCTGACATTATTTCTGTTGTGCATCATCTTCCTTCCATGAATGTGCACCCTATGCAGAGGCAACAAAAGTGGCTTATCTAAAAAGAAGGTCTGTCTTCATGCACTCTCATCTTCTGCTGACATTGATCTTTCTTTGGTTGAACCTACTACCTACAAATCAGCATTGAAATCTCTTGTGTGGCTTGCTACTATGCAAGAAGAACTTGATGCACTACAATCTCAAGGTACCTGGAGTCTTGTTCCATTACCTTTTCACAAAAATATGGTGGGCTGTAAATGGATATTCAAGATCAAGAAACATGTGGATGGTACAGTTGCTAGACATAAAGCTAGGTTGGTGGCTCAAGGGTTTAGTCAAGAACCAGGCCAAGACTATGGGGAGACTTTCAGTCCAGTGGTGAAGCCTACAACTGTTAGATTGGTTCTTGCTCTTGTTGCTCACTTTGGCTGGAAGTTGAGACAACTTGATGTCAAGAATGCCTTCTTACATGGCATTTTAAATGAGGAGGTTTATATGGCTCAACCTCCAGGTTTTGCATCTGCTCCTAATTCTCCTTTGGTGTGCAGGCTTCATAAATCAATTTATGGTCTCAAACAAGCTCCACGGGCTTGGAATGACAAGTTCACTGAATTTTTGCCTTCCTTAGGATTTGAGCATACATATTCTGACTCCTCTATATTTGTTAAACATCTTGCTGCTGGCATTGTCATTCTTTTGGTGTATGTAGACGATATTATTATTACTGGAAGTCATATTGATGCTATTACTCAGATACTTAATTCACTTACTGCTGAGTTTGAGATAAAGGACTTGGGTGATCTTCACTTCTTCTTGGGTATTCAGATTACTTCTGTCTGCAATGGTTTATTTTTGTCACAGTCACAGTATGTTCAAGATTTATTGGTTAAAACTGATATGGTTGAAGCTAAGCCATGTGATACTCCTTGTCTACCATATCAGAGATTGTTTAAAGATGATGGTATTCCCTTTGATGATCCCAAATTATATAGAAGTATTATGGGGGCTCTCCTGTATTTGACATTCACTCGGTCAGACATTGCTTCTTTAGTGCATCAAGTTTGTCAATTCATGCAAAATCCCATGGTAATTCATTTCACTGTTGTCAAAAGGATTTTTAGATACTTGAAGGGTACTGCAACTTATGGAATTCATTATCTTCAAGGCTCATTAGACCTCAAAGCTTTTAGTGATGCTGATTGGGCGGGTGACCCGAATAATAGAAGATCCACTACAGGACTGGTTGTATTTCTTGGATCTAATCCTATTTCATGGTCTTCAAAGAAACAAAATACAGTTTCAAGATCTTCCATAGAGGCTGAGTATAGGGCTCTTTCCTTCACTGCTGCTGAAATTGATTGGATCAAGCAGTTGCTAGCCTTTTTACGTATTAATCTCCCTCAGTCTCCAATTATTTTCTGTGATAATCTTTCTGCTACTGCATTGTCTTTTAATCCAGTACAACATCAGAGAACTAAACACATTGAGATTGATGTCCACTTTGTTAGAGAAAGGGTGGCTGCTAATCAACTTGCTGTGCAATTTGTTTCTTCCAAGGAGCAGTTTGCTGATATTTTGACCAAGAGACTGAGTGCTCCACTGTTTCGTCACCATTGCAACAATCTCATGCTTGGGCTACCGAAGCATGAGCTTGAGGAGGGATGATGAAGTATAAATACCGTATAAAATCGATGTATATATTCTGGAATGTAGCAGTGTGTTCTAGAATATATAAAAGTTGTTAGATGAAATATTTTATTGTTATATAAAGCACTGTAGCTCACGGGTTATGTATTAAGAAACATACAAACAGTAAAGTTCTGTGAATTTATTCATTTCTTTCTTTTCTCTCGTCTTCTTTATTTTTCTGCAAAGAGCTCAGACTACTCTTCATTTCTTCAAATCATATTATCAAATATATACTTAACGATCTCAACACTTAGTACATATGATTTCTGATGCTATAAATATATCATGCAAAAACCACTCATCTATTTAATTTTTATGAGGAGCAAGTTTTTTTTTTTTAATTTCTTGCAATACTAAAATAAATATTTATAAATATTATAGTGATTTAATTTCTGAGGAAAAACGGAATTTCTCTTGTTAAAATTTCTCTTTCTTATTTATGATTTTTTTCAAAAAACAATTTTGGCAAAACAATTATGCTCTTATTACCAACCTGATTATTTAAAAAAAACATTAAAGTATATATATATATATATATATATATATATATATATATGTTCTTAAACACGACACAATATTTTGTCGTTTTGTTTTGCATATGTATTTAAAACATTGTGTTGTTTTTCGTTGTTTTTCATGCAATTTTATAACCTTGATTTTGAGTTCTCTCTTATAATGGTTTGCAGTGTTTTGACTGGTTATGTTTGCCTTTTTTGTCGTTGAAACTATTGATTTTTTGACTGCGAATATATGTGCACATTTTGCCTTGCTGTGGTTTGGGCTGGATGCGTTTTTTTTTTTGGGTCACTTGGGTCGTTTATTTTTTCTGACATTTTTTTTTAGAATATGATATGAGGTCTTTGTTTGTGTTTGTATTTGTGCTTAAAACATTTTGTTGTCTTTCACTGTTTTTCATGCAGGTTTATAATCTTGGTTTTACTTTTTCTCTTTTAATAACTTACTGTTCGGGCTGGTTATGTTTGTGTTTTTTGATCGCTAGAACTATTGATTTTTTGGTTGTGGATATATTTGGTTGTGCTGTCTTACTATGTTGTGGCTAGATGCATTTGATTTTTTTATTATCGTTGGAAGTGTTGAATTTTTCCGATAGATTTTTTTTTAAAATATGATATAGTATTTGGTCTTTTTGGTTTTGCATTTGTGTTTAAAACATTATGTTTTTTGTTTTGTTTTCCATGCAATTTTTGTGGTCTTATTTTTCATTTTCTCTTTAAATAGCTTGTTGTTTGAGCTGGTTGTTTTGTTCTTTTTTGGTCATTATAACTTTTGATTTTTTCGATAATGAGTTTATGTGCGCATGCTATATTTGGTCTTTTTTGGTTTTACATTTTTATTTAAATCATTGTGTTGTTTTTTTTGCTGGTTTTTGTTGTTGTTTAATTGTCTTGTTTTTGCACTTTTCCCTGTTTGCGTCTAAGTGTTTGGGTTTCATATGCTTGGATTGTTTTGTTGTAGGAATCATTCATTTTTTCAATTTTGAATGTATATATGCCTACTTTGTCTTGCTATAATTTTGCTATTTGGAAATAAACCTTTGATTACAGTTCTCTAAGGCAAATGTTGCAGATGTAATGTTCATGTTTATTTTTTATTTTGGGAGGCTGGCTGTTTTGCATGCATTAGGGAGAAACTTGGAAGGACCGAACTCTTTTGATGTTGGTTTTCGTACTATAGATATTATAATTTTTCAAGCAAAATTATTGTTACAAGGTTGTTGTCAAGGATTCAAATGTAGGTTGAGATGTTTTTTTGTTGCTTTCCTCATTTTTTTCGCTCCTTTCTATGTTGCACTGTTGAACCAAGTTTGTTTCTTCCATATACTTCTTTTTTTCATTGTTCTTTTGCCCTTTGTTGTTTTTCCATGCTTAGTTGTTTTTGTTCTCTTAATTAGTTGGTTGGGTTAGATGTTGTGCTTGTTTTTATAATGGATGTGTGCTTTTTCTTTGGGTGAAAAACTTTCGCATGCTTTCCTGTGTTTTGTTTGTTTGGAGAAAAAAATGATTTGGGATGGCTTATCTTTTGCATGCATGTTGTGAGAGTAGATGAAAGTTTGTGAATGTTAATGAATTGGAATAAAAAATTTATGCCTATAGGAAATATAACAATCAATAAACAGGAGTGTGACAAAGTGTTTTGTTTCGTAGGCTAATATATTTCACAAATTAAATTAGAGACGTATTGGGGTGCTTGAAATTTATTGATTGCGTTGCTCTTAAAATTCTAATTCCAAATTGTTGTCTTCTTGGACTTATGCTGTAACTTTGGTGCTCGATGCCGTTTTGGTTTCGATGTTTATCCTTTTAATTCCAAGCTTAATTTGGTGAGCCAATGATGCGGGGGGTTAATTATTTTTTTTGTGGTTTTGATTGAACGAGTTCATTGTTTTCTTTGGCTTTATTTTGATCTTCATACAACAAGGTCAAATGGCTTGGGTTGCATGGGCATGATATCTCCAAAAATTTTTTTATTACCTAAGAGCGTTTTTGGGAGATGTTTAGGGTATTTGTGACATCAGTTTGGGTTTGCTCGCAATAAAACAAGAACAATAGAAGCCCAATTCCGTTACTGTTTCTACTTTGTCCCATTGTTTTGTGCTTACCTTTATTTTTTATTTTTCATTTGGCTGCAGTTTATGTATAATATGTCAGTATCTCAATTGCTTTATATTTTGCCACCATTTGAGGTTTTGTTAATCAATTGAACTTACATAGATTGATTTTGGATTGAGATTGGAGCCTTGAATGAAGCTTCATTAGCTAGGATAATTAATTTGAAAATACTTCGTTTGATCGCAATATTTTTTTACTAGCTTGCAACAATTTGAGATAGTTTTTGAGTTATATGACAATACTCCATCACATTCTACTATGGCATAGTCCTAGGTTTTTGTTGACAATTTAACAAATATCTAATGGTCTTCGTTTAAGGTTAGTGACCTATGATAAAACTTCAATGTTCGCGATGATTTGTTAAAAATACTTTATTCATAAATAGTATGCTTTCTCAAACAATTTCATGGTAATTGACAACAATTTTTTACTTGGTTTGTTAATTTGTAATGACCTTATATTCAACCATCGACTTAAGTTTTCATAGGCAATCAAGCACGCATTAAACCGTCTTGCTTTTGGAAATTACATTAATAATACATTTTCTGAAATAGATGCATTGTAATTAGCGATAACTTTTTCTTGCTATATCAATTTTTAATCACCTTATATTCAAGCGTCAACTCGGGTTTTTCATTGGCAATTGAACCAACATTAACACGTCTTGGTTTGCAAATAAAGTCTTGTAATAAAAATTTTAAGGTTGGGATAATTTATTGGAGAATGCTTTATTCGGCCACATTTGTTTTTGGATTGCAACCATCATAGTTTTTGTCACACGTCACTGCGCGGCGTCCTGGAAGGTTTTGTCTCATAAGGGAGTTGAGGAGTCGCTACTTGGCTGTTGAGGGTCGCTAGGAAAACCCGGTTGCACTGGTCTGGTTAGAGATTCAAAGGTAGGGAATTGGTTGAGTAAATGGAAGGTATTAGCATCCCTAGTACATCTTACCTCAGGTAAGCTGCATTGTATATCTTGATGTGATTTTGAACGTTTCAACGGGCCATATTTATTCATGTGAATAAATCTAGCTTTTGAGGTTTTATTATGAGTTCATGAACCCAAAAAAAAATATCAGGAAAAGATCCATGTAAATGCCTTAAAAGGATCATCTATCGTGGATGAGTTTTCTGCAATTTTATGCCTCGTAAAAAATATTATGATTAAAAAAGGAATCGGTCATCGCTTAGAATAACCCTGGGAATTTATTTGGTTATTTCTAGATATTTAAATGCTAGCCTACTTGTAGGTTCGACATTTGCTATATGAATTTATTCATTATTTCTCATGAATTAATTTTGCAATTTTTCAATATAAACCGATTCACAAAAAAATGGTCACCGCTCAGAATAATTTTGAGAATTTTTTTGATTATTTCTAGATATTTAAATGTTACCCTACTTGTAGGTCTGACATTTACTATCTGAATTTAACCATTAATCCTCATGAATTAATTTCACGATTTATTTCAATATAAGCCAAATTCTCAAGATTTAATAAACTTTTTATTAAATGTAAGATAAATTTTAGGAATACACTTTGGCCTTATGCAAATAAAACACATTTTTTTTATAGTTTTATATTTTTTCTTAACAAAACAACATAAATAAATGAACAAATAAACTACAACACACACACACATTCTCTTTTTCATTACATTTTACAAATAAAATGCAACACACACACACATTCTCTTTTTTATTACATTTTACAAATAATAATTAAACAAACAATAAAAATTCAAATAAATACATAAACATAAAAAAATTCCAAAAAGACCTTAGGAATAGTTTTGGAGCGACGACGGTAGTGCAAGGGCATTGGTGGCGCGTCAACCCACGCGCCGCCGCAGGTGAAGGTGCAAGACATGGAGGTATGGATCAACCTCTTCCCTTTCTTCTCTCGCCGGTGGTGGCGCTCATGGAGACCTGCAAACACAGAAAACACACAAACAACACAAACAAAGGTAGCTAGGTTCTTCTCTAGATTTCAGATATATTGTTCCTCGTCTCAGCCTGTTCTTCTTCCATTTGTTCTCTCTTGGATTCAGATGGAAGGTAGACTACTTTGCCCAAGGTGAAGGCTACTATGGTGGCTGACCGAGGTGTGTGGTGCCTATCATGTGAGAGAGAGACAAACTGTCACGGTGAGGAGAGGATGGACGAGGATTGACGGGAGGCTATGGGGGTTGTTGGCTGGCGGAGGCAGGCCAAAAGTGGAGGCAACTGGAGTGAGGCCGGGGGGGGGTGATGTCGTAGCTAAAGAAGGAGAGGAGTGAGCGTGGGGGAGCTGCGGCAGCTGTCTGGAGAAGAAGTGGAGTGACCTTGGAGGAAGAAGGGGAAACGGTGTCTAGCAGGGGGAAGAAGAGGAAACAAGAGTAAGGGGGGAAAAGAAGAGAGAAATAGGGGCAAAGGGGCTGAGGTGTAGGAGAGGAAGGGTAGAGTGAAAAACGAGGAAGGGGCTGGAGCTGCCCCCAAGGGGGAGCTGGCAGCTGTAGCCCTTACAAGAGGAAAAAATAGGGTTAGCTTTTTTTTGGGGTTTTAGGTTTTTTTTGGTTGTAGGTCCCCCCCCCCCCTTTATTGTTGATGATCAATTCTATTTATAGGTTTTTCATAGTCAAAATTTCAAAAACAGCCTTCAGCTTACGCGCTTTTTTTAATTTGGTTCTTGATTTTTGATTTGTGCGATTTGACCCTCAATTAACCGTTAAACTCTCAATTTGTTCAATTTTTCCCATGTAAGAAGATATTTTTGAAGTTTTGTCTATTTTGATATTTTTTGTTTTTTTCCAAAACATAAAAAAATAAGTGTGTCAAAAATTAGGTAGCAATAGTTTTGATGGCAGAAAAAATTTATTGCCTTTTTTGCTTGATTTTTATTGTTTGGATTTTTTTTCCTAGCATCTTATACAGTGCAAACAAGTTACCT
>JAPFFJ010000552.1:0-10540 GCA_029204005.1 Salix udensis
TTATGGAGAGATGGTCAACCAAATTTATTTTTCGGATAAAGAAAAACACTAAATTTAAATGGAGAAAAATATTTCTTGATTTAAAAGATGGAAAAACACATTCCATGAATTATAAAAAACTAAAGTGGTATATTTTTTATTATTATACCTTAAATTATAATATATTTATATAAGAAATAATATATATCAGGATATATTAAGATACAATGTAAAAGTACATTGATTTGATATATTAGCACATATAATATGTTAATTTTCCAAAAAATATATTTAAGTACAAGTTATATTATACAATAATCATACATCTTAAACCATATAAATTGTGCTATAAAATTAGGATACTATAGAAAAAATAGTTATTTTCAATTTTACACAAAACCAAAAAAATACTTGATAAAAATTCTGCTCTCTTAAAAAAGTTAATAACTGAAGAATTATTTTTCAAAAAACTATAAATTACTTCCATCAAATAAATTAAAACTAAAGGAAAGTCCATTTGATCACAGCAAATATCAACGAAGTGACATCTCAACGGCTATCAAGAGGTTGGTTCCTGTGGTAAAATTAAAATGGGATGTAGATGTCTCCTTAATCTGAATATCTCAAAACATATCATTTGATCAAATGATTTTCTTATAATTATTCACTTACATATATAAAAACAATTAATTGAATTAGGGAATGGATTTGCTATTAATGTCTTATCTTATATATAAGGAGCATGATCCACTAAAAAAGGATATAGGGTATGGGTTTTCTATTAATGTCATATCTTATATATAAGGAACATGATCCATAAAAAAAGTATTTCTTATAGTGACATGTTTAAATTTATCCAAATATAAAAAAATAATTTGATTAATCAATACATTTTGAATTATCCAAGTTATTTCTATAATTGTATCATACTAAATATTTTTTTATGTGAGGAAACTTCACCTCTAGAAAACATATTTTGTAGGTTCAGGTGAGCTAGTAAAACCCCGAGTGTCCGAGAATGTTTCAAAAGGTACGTGTCCTGACTTGAACTCGAGACATGTAGTGCAAATCGCAAGCCCCTTGCCATCACGTCACGCCCCTTAAAGACTATATATATATATATATAAAATTGCAACACAATATTAAACACACACTTAGCCATGAATAAAAAAAAATGAATTTTCTTTAAGAGTTCAAGCATTTAAATGCTTGACTTTTATTCATCAAAGTCTCACTTTGCCAGAGAGCCACAATAATTTTTATATTGAAAAAACTATAAAACCTTATTAACATTAAATGAGTAAAAAAAAAAAAAAATTTGATATAGGAATATTAAAAAAGTCTAATATTATTAAATAAGGAAATATTTTTTCTTTCTAAATTGGGAAATAAGAAATAAAAACAATTAAGAAAAATATTTATTTTCTCAAAAATCTCATGCATTGATCTTCCTGGGTCGCCCCATCATAAGTCTCACCACTAGCATTTCTAATAAATATACGTATTAGTCTCACCACTAGCATTTCTAATAAGAAAAACTATGAAACCTATTTTTTTAAATCAACATCAGGTAATGAGATAAAAAAGAACCCTGTAAGAAAATAAAGAAAGCTATGAAACATATTTTTTTTCTAAAAAAATCAACATCGAGTAATAAGATCAAAAAAGAAAAAAATAATAATGTGAACATCTATTAACTTATAAAACCCATGCACTGAGTCTTTTGATTGGAAGTGCCAAACATAAAAAAAAATCTATTTTTTTTTTATAAATCAAACATCAACGGATAAAATTAAAAAAAAAAACAATCATATAAAAAATTCATTAAAACAATTAAAATGAAAAAAATCTGAATACATACATACATACATATATATATATATATATATATATATATATATATATAATCTCAATGATTGGTTTGCTAGTGGTTATGGAAGTTATATATAATATGGTCGCACAATTAAAAAGATAAGAAAAGAAGTCCGATTTTCTCCATCTCGCACTCCCTTTTCATATTAACAAAAGAGCTAAAAGAGCTCGGTATAGGTACTGTAGCGCCTGACTCAGGCGCACTGTGGAGTGGACATTTGTCCTCCGTGCGTCGCGCGAGTTTGTGCACCTCTTTTTTTTTTTTTTACACAGGGCTTATTTTTGTATTTTGTATGGTGGAAATAGACAGATGAGTGGCTGTGGCCGAGTGGTCGTCTGTGTGTTGGTCTATACGGCGCGCGAGGGTTCGAGCTGTGTAGGCAGCAAAACTGATTTTTTTTCTTTTTTTTGACTAAAACTAAACCTAGCCGCCTCCCTTCCCTCATATTCTAAAACTAAACCTAAACCTAGCCGCCCCCCTTCCCTTCCCTCATATTCTAAAATTCTAAACCTAGCCGTCTCCCACCCCCTTTCCCTCAACTAATAGCTTTCCTTCAATCTTTCAAATTCGGAAGATAAAAAATAAGAGTTCAATCGGCGCCCTTTCAAGAGCTTTTTCCCTTCATAATGGGCAAGTTCATCGGGAAGGATTCAGGTAAAGGTAAAGTCAAAGTCGGGCAAGGAGATAGCAAAGGGTCATTGCAGAGCCAGCGGGAAAGATAAAAAACAAGGTCTGATTTTCTGATATTTTTTTATCTTCTTCTCAAATTTAGGTGTAATTAACTTCTCTCCCTCTCTCTGCTAACTTCTCTCCCTCTCTAATTATTTCTAAAATTAGGTTTTCGAAACCCTAATTTTTATGCTGATTTTCTGTAATCTGTTAACAAAGACAAAGTTGAATTTTTTATTTCAAGAATTACGTTATGGCTGAGGAGGCAGCAAAAGCTATGGAGCCTAACGTGGATCTGCTAGAATGGACAAAGAGGGACAAGCGCCGGTTACTTCATGCTGTGTATCGCCCGGTGACCTTGAGCGTAGCAATGAGTGAGGTTTTTATTTCGGTTTTTTAATATTTAATTTATGTTATTTTCTGCTTAATTAATTATTTATTTTTTTGAATTTATTTGTAATTAACTTTGTGTTTATTATGAAGGATTTTTTTGAATTTATGCGTTTTTTACTAAATTAATTCTTTTTAATGTTTTGTTTGGCAATTTGTGTGATTTTCTGATATTTTCTCTATATTATTTTCAAAAATCAGTGTAATTAAATGTGCATATATGTATGTGTGTGTATGTGCGTGTGTGCGCGAGCGTGTGTGTGTCATCAACATATCAAAACAATAAAAAAACTATAAAAGTATGTTTTTTTGCCTGGTCCTTGATTTGTTTTTTGCCTCTTTGGATGATTGGGTTTTTCTTTTGACATCACTGAATGTTGAGCGAGGGGGCTGATTTTTTTTTTTGGGTGTCTTGGTCGGTTTGTTTGTATCACTGGAATATGGGTTGTGTGGTTGTTGATCTCGATTTTATGGGTGTGTTGCTTGAGTGTGTTGCCAGTGGAGGGTTTCTTTGGATAGAAGAGTTTATTTATGTTTTGCCTCAATCGTTGGGTACCAATTTTTTGTGGGTTTGATTGTTGTTGATTTTAATTTTAGCATGTTTGTTGATTTCAATTTTGTGAGTGTGTGGCTTTGTTGTGTTGGCAGTGGGGGGGTTGATGCGAGTAAAGGATTTATTATTTGTGTTTTGACACAATCATTGGGTTGGGTGCAAGTGAAAGTTTTTGCTAATGTGTTGTTCGTTTGGTTTATTGTTGGTTTTTATTTTAATTTGGTTTTTATGTGAGTTTATTATTGATTTTATGTATTTGTTAACTTCAATTGGGTTTGTTGGTAGTGCACGGTTCTTTTGATTAGAGAGTTGATTTTTATATGCATGTTAGTGCCAATGTTTTGTGGGTTATTGTTGGTTTTGATTTTTATGCAGATTTATTATTTATTTTTATGTGTTTGTTAACTTCAATTGAATTTGTTGGCAGTGCAAGGTTCCTTTTATTAGAAGAGTTGATTTTTATGTGCAGGGTTGCTGCTAATGTTTCGTCGATTCAGTTGACAAAATCATTGGATTTTATGTGTGCAGTTGCTGCTAATGTTTGGTTTTTCATTGATTTTTATGCATATGTGTTTTTTTGCTTACATGGTGCAAGTTTTGATTGCTATTCATGTTTTTATTCAGCTTGCTTGCCCTTTCATTGTTTTTTTTCCCTGATTTGCATTGTGTTGTCTCATGCTTTGTTTATGAAGCTAATTTTTTCCCTGATTTGCTGTTCATTTTGATTTTTCGTTCTTCATGTTGTTTTTTTGTAGGGGGTTTAGAGTGTTGTGGTCCTAGGATTTTGTTGGCTTCGTTGATTCTCAAGGTATATATGTAGTGTTTTTTTGTGAATTGCTAGGTTCAATAATGGCTGCTATTGTGTCAGTTGATGCTTTTGTTGTTTCGTTGTTGGTTTTGTTCATTTGCTTTTGTATTTCTGATCATTTGTTGCTTTCGCGATTAAATCAATTTCTTTTCTTTAGTTTGAGCAGTTATATTGGATTTTTAGTATCTTAATTAGCAAGGTTTGGTTAAAATGGGACAGGGACTTGCATTTTTTATTGTTTTGATTCGATTGTATTCAAAGTTTATCAATTAAATGCTCACTCAATAAGCATGTAAAGTTGTGTTATATCCTCAATTAGTTTCGTTTGTGGTGAGCTTCTACAATTGATTGTTCATTCTTCTCTGATTATTATGTTTCAGGTGGAAAAGCTGGATCAACGTATGTCAAGCTGGGACAATGTCATTTGAAGGTGCCCGTGTATAATTGAATTAGGCACTAAATTTTTTCAAATCTCACTTCTTTTCCTGACGTTATTATTAAAAAAAAAATTGTAGTCGGATAGCAAACATAAATTGCCCCAGCTTATGTTGATGCCGCTCATTGTTACAAGAAAACATCCATCACTGGTATGCACCACTTCTTGCTTTTCTTTTTTCTTTCCATTTATTGTCGAGTGTACATTTCGATTGACATTTTTTTCGGTTCATAATAACTATAAATACCAATTTATATATATATTAACAAACATATAAACGGTGTGGCATTAATACTGTTCAGTGCACTGTGTACCAAGACTCAAAACACTGTGGATTGTGACAGTGTGCGGACGTTTCTGCCCTTAATGAGCTCGCCTGTTTGTTTTTGTTTGTAGGGGCTGCTTCGGTTTTTACTTTTCATTCTCTCTGCACCCATTTCATCAATTCTTTTCGGGCAGAGAGGGCATCGGCTTGCTCACGCCTGGTCGACCTCGCGGGGATGGGCTGGTTTGAGGTCGGTTTTAGCCGACGATCAGCCCTTTCTTTGCCTCGGTTCGCTGGTTCGGTCTGTGGCTCGATGAGGTATGGTTTCGCCCTCTGCTTTGCGTTAATTTCTGGGTTTCTCGGTTTGTTTTCATTGGGTTCATGGGTTCAATTTCATTGGTTTTCTGTTGCTTTTTCTCTCTCGGTTTATGGTTTCTATGGGTTGGGTTGTGGTTGGTTCGTTTTATTGGGTTGGTTTGGATTTTGATTTTTTCTTCCTGTATAGTGGGGGCTGGGAATTCTGTTTCGTTTAATTGGGTTCGGGTTGCTTTCATTTTGATGTTTGTGTGTGTTGGGTAGTGGGTTATTGGTTTAATTGGGTTGGGGTTCGATTTTTCCTTCCATTGAATGTTGATTTCAGTCTCGGGTGGCTTTGTGTTTGTTTTGATTTGGGTTATTTGCATGCGGGTTGGTTGGTTCTTCCTTTGTTGCTATGGATTTGATTCGATTCGGTCTGGTTTTTCTGCATTCGGTTTGGGTTCCATTGATTGATTACTGTTTCTCTTTGGTTCTGTTAGTTTGGCCACATGGTTTATATGTTAGGTAGTTAGGCTTTTACTGTTGCAATCTGGTTTCTTTTGTGCTGTAACATCAGGTCATTTCGCATTAATGTTTTTCTCTGTTTGTTTTGCAGTGTGCATGCTCCTATTTTGACTTCTCTTCACGCCGTCGTTCTTTGTCTGCTAAGCTACGTTTCATATATATCTCCCTATTGTTTTTTGGTTTCCCTGTTGTTCTGCTGCATGCTTTTGTTCCTATTGTTTGGTTTGCTTTTGTCTCTTGCTTGCTGTTTTTTACTTTTCTCTTCATTTCTGCTTGGAATTTCTCTAATTCCTTCGGTTTTATTTTGGAGGTTCTTTTCTGCTGATTGTAACCTGTTGCTGCCAAGACTTGCTTGCGTCCTTCGTGTCTTTCGTTCTGCTTTTGAGGTTTGTTTTTTATGCGTTTTTGTTGATGCTTGCTGGTTTGTTGTTTGTTTTTGTTGATGCTTGCTGGTTTGTAATCAATATTCTACATGGAGCAACAACATCAATCTAAAACCAGGAACATAGATGCAAACAAGTGGTAATAGCACCCTTATACAAACTACACTTGCAACAAATTAAATAATAAAATAACAAGTAGCTGCTAGATAAACTTGCATAACAGTCAGCAAGGAAATTAAACAGCAAGCACACTAAGTTTTCTCAAAGCATAAACTTATATCACAATTATTCAGTGATTCCATGTTGCCATAGGAATACAATTAGAATTTGTTTCATAGGATTTTCTATCTGGATTTTAAGTGAATAAAATCCGTATCACTATTCCATAATTGTGACTATGGTAGATCTGCAGCAAAAAAATTGATATCTATCCAAAGAAAGTGTGATATCTCTAGGTCTAATCAGGATTTGTTTTTCAGTTGTGATTCTTTTCAATTTGTGATATTTTTCCTAAACAAATTGTTTCCCAAATAGTTTTGTTGTTAATCTACTTTGTTGTTGATGATGCTTGCTGGTTTGTTGTTTGTTTATGCGTTATCTTTGTTTGGAGCATGTTTGGCCTATAATGTTATAATAATTGATACATACAAAACCAGTGATCAATACCTGAAAAGTCTATTCTTCCACTTGAATATTCATAATTTGACTCCTCAGCAAACTTCCACACACTAACTTCAAGCCTTTACTGTTTCTACAAAGAATTGAAATCAGAGTATTGAGTGAGTAAACAGAAGGGACATATCTAAACTTTGGGAATTAATATGTTTTCAGTAATTTCAATGTATTGATATTAAAAATTTAATTTCGAAATACACTGTGCAATTTAGTTAATACCCTAAATTAGTCATTGAAACTCTTAGTTGACTATGAAGTCACAAGGATAATGATAAACTTGATGATAAAAGCATGAATTTATTATGCCAGCATTATGCAGCTACACATTTTCCCTTGCTGTGATTTCAGTTGTTTTTGAAAATTACACGCTAAATTACATATTATTGTGTTATTGACTCACAGGACAGGCACATGGGTCCTGTAAGCTATGGTTGATATCATTTTAAAGGTGTCATATTTCATAGATAAAGAGTATTCTCATTGGACTGTGTAGATGAAAAGTATATAAACACATGTATGCCCTATAATGTTATAATAATTGGAGCATGTATGTGTTATCTTGATCCAATTCAACCCAAAGAAAGAAAAAAAGTACCGTTAACATATTAAATGAGTGTTTAGGATGGCAGTCATTTTTATTTATCTGTTTCACTTGATACACCATAAATTAATATGTTTTCAGTAATTTCAATGTATTGATATTAAAATTTTAATTTCGAAATACACTGTGCAATTTAGTTAATGCCCTAAGAAACCATATCACAATAACTAATATCTTGAGCTATATATATTATTCTAGCAGTCTAAATTATGCTTTCTCATGAAATAATTTACCTTGATAGCTATAGTTTCTGCACTGCAAAGTTTTCCATGTGTAAGAGATAATTTAACCAATTAAATAAGAGATGGTTCTGTAATTTTGCAATACACCTAGCAGCTACTTAGTTAGATATAAGAAACAAACAGGTTTAGGCTCTTATTTTTGCTCCATCAACTCCTAAATTAGTCATTGAAACTCTTAGTTGACTATGAAGTCAATGATAAACTTGATGATAAAAACATGAATTGATTATGCCAGCATTATGCAGCTACACATTTTCCCTTGCTGTAATTCCAACTGTTTCTGAAAATTACACGCTAAATTACATATTATTGTGTTATTGAGTCACAGGACAGGCACATGGGTCCTGTAAACTGTGGTTGATATCATTTTAAAGAGAAGAAAAATAATGTCTTGGACCACTTGAGAAGGACAGACACCCTTGATCACGATCAAACTTAGCAAAGCAAATTACATTACTGCGGCACAATAAATTCCATGTAAATGATGACCACAGAACCGTATGCATATAATATGTTGCTGGACAATATAAAAAAGATGTGTCTGTTCTGGAAACAAAAAATGGTGGCAAGTCACTTATTTAATAAATGAGGTTTCTTCAAGGAGAATTGAGTTGGGTTTGTTTTCTTCTTGAGAATTAGGTAAGATACTTACCATGGCACCTCGGCAGCAACAGCAGGGTTGCTAAAGATCTGGGCAGCATTGAACCTTTTGTTTGTTGGGATTGGCTCCCCAACTGGTGTGTATGCATCACACATCACCTAGAATTTAGTTCAAGCCCAAAAGACATTATTTACCCTTTTGAATTTCATATTGAACGTGCTATAAAAAATATTTATATAATCTTTAAGTCACGGGAATAATTTGATGGAGCTGAATCTAAGGGCAAGAATGAATTACCAAGATTTTGTTTCCTTTTCTGAAAGGATCCTTGAATATGGATTGTGGGCTGATCCGGTCAAGATTCAAGAAATATAGAACCAAAATATCAGATATGGCTGCTGTTAAAATCTATAACAACATGGAATCCTTAATTCAAAATGCATAATTCAATCAATATATATGCTATATGATTAGCTGTATAACTGAGTCATGCATTTAGTGGATTTAATTTCTATTACTAAACTTAACTTAAGATATATAATACAATTACTAAACTTAACTGGATTATGCATTTCATTACTTATGAACAATACTGTTGCTTTTTGATATATATTGATTAAATATATAATCCAGTCAATATATACGGTTGCCTAGATCATTTCATCAGAACAATGTGTGTGATGTAACGTGGACTTTGGAGATGAATATGGTCCTAAACATATTCTGAAATGAATTATGCAATTAATTGTATGAAAAAATGGATGTGATTGTGGATGAGATTTTACTCAAATTGTATACAGGTTGTGTTATGGATAACTTAGGATCTCCCAATATAAGGGAGACTCTACCGAAATTTTGTTAGAAATTTCAGCAGGAAAAAAAAAACTCATGCTTCATCTACCCTTTCTACTTGAGTTGTTTTGTCATTCATCCCATTCGCTTTCTCCAATTACATATGTGTGCGTATGTTTTATATTGTTGTTGATGTCTGATCTACTTGAGTTGTTTTATCATTCGTCCCATTCGCTTTCTCCAATTACATATGTGTATGTATGTTTTATATTATTGTTTAATTGTTGTGTTGATATGGAACAAATAAACATTGTTGCATTTGATTAATCTTGACTATTGTTGCTACTGTTTTTACTGTTGATGTTTGTTTGCCTACATTGTTTCTATTATTGTTGAGGTTAATATTGTTAAAGGTATTGAGATTTTCATTTGAACTATACATCCAGGTGTTCCCTTGCTATAATACAATTTTTTCCCCCAATAATAGCATTCTCTTCCTTTTTTTTTCATGTCTACAATGATCTTTGCAGCATATGGTGTTAGTTTTTTATTATTTCTTTCCTGATTTACTTCATTTGTTCTTCCATAATATTTCCTTGAATTTTCTATTACATGACTTCACTTCTTCATCATTTCATTTTTCACCTTACGAATTTTTTGTTTTTTCAAGAAGATTAACAACAAAATGAGATGTCTCATTTCAAAAAGGGATTTTCACTTCGGTCTGGAACTCAACATCCCTCTATTTTGCATTGATGTACAAATTATATAGTTAACGCTCTTTTGTCATCTTTTGTAACACTTCATATATTCCAAAAGATGTAACCTATGTTTGCAAAACAAACTCTTTTATGTAATAGTTCTTAACTTTTTATACAAGCTATATTATAAGGTTATCGTTATTAATTTAGTTATATGATATTATATACACAGCAATGCCCGCGGCAACGCGCGGGCAATTTAACTAGTTCTATCTATCTATCTATATACATCCATAGATTTTGTTTTTAATTTGTGTTTGGATGGAGATTATAAACTTGAAATTAATTGTCAAGTCATGACTGCCACTAACATGAATATTATAATCCTGACCGTACCATGCCCAGCAGTTGGCGGATCTGTGCTTACAGGTGTGGAGTCAACTGGCACCAGTACTCAACTTGGAAAAAAAAAATATTCATAATTTATGTAAATATATATTTCCATTGCTTGTAGTCAACTGATCCTCCTAAAAAAAATAGAAAATTGGGATCAGATTTGTTAAAAAAAAAAAACACAGATTATTTGATATAGACGTGTGCCTCAAAGCAAGGAGGTTGGAAAAAAAAGTATTTACTCAAAATAATATTGCCTTTTCTTTTAATTCTTCATCATGGCCTATCATCTTTCTTTTTCTTAGATTTTGTTTGGAGTTGTGTTTTAAAAATATTTTTGAAAAAAATGATTTTTTT